>JAPTGZ010000003.1:30145979-30161218 GCA_029814645.1 Fowleria isostigma
GGTCATGACCCAAAGCTCATGACCATAGGTGAGAGTAGGAATGTAGATTGACCGGTAAATCAAGAGCTTCGCCTTTCAGCTCAGCTCCTTCTTCACCACGACAGACCGATATAATGACCGCATCACTGCAGACACTGCACCGATTTTTTTTTTTTTTTTTAGGGCCAATCCCGATTACTAATTCACAGGGTGCTTGGACTGCTGATACCAATTTTGGCTGCTCATGTTTTTTTCCAAAAAGAGCACACAAGATATTGCATGAATCAATTTGATTGATTTAGATCAATTTTATTTTAATTTTGCATTGTTGAATAATAGTGGATGAGATCCATATTTTAGAGCAAGACTGCAAGCACCTGACCTGGGTACTGCCGACGCCGAGATGCAGCCGGTTCTGTCTCCTGAACCCCTGGGGGAGACTGGATGGGAGGGATGAGGACGAAAGATGGGGAAAACATCACTGCAGGAGGTCCTCCCAGCCTCAGCATCAAACCCACAATGTGAAGGAACTGGCTGCCTGAAATTGGTCAGTGGAAGCTCCCCGAGGGGGGTCGCAGAAGCTGGTCATTGTAGGAATATTAACTTGGATCCATACTGAGCTGAATGTGAAGTTAGCGGAATAGTAAAACAACTTCAGTTTCACTTTCACTTTGCACCGCTCCAGCAATCATGGACCACTATGCCCTCTTAAACAAATGTCCTACCCCTCAAATTAAAATAAGTTTCCAAAGGTAATGGTCCATGATGTGCACAGTGTGCATATGACATGGAATGTACTCCCACATTCATAGTATCTGGACTGGTAAAGCGGGTATGGCACGAATTTTACCTGTACTCAAAATTGTCGAATTAATCATGCAAGTCTAAAAAAAATCCACAACAGTTATTTTGATCAAATTAGCCCCGTTTTTTGTAATCTTCATCTAGGTTACTACAATAACCAGTGGTTTGCATTATAGCTTTGTTAGCTTATCTCTGTTTATAGGCAGAAAGCTGCCACAATAAAACCATAAATCACCTGATTTCTGTACAGTTTGTGTTGTAGCTGCACTAAAGATCTGTTCAGAATCATCCAGACAAGGTCAGGACTGATACTGTTTTGTCTGAACCATGGATTAACAAACTGCAAGCTTAGCAACGATAACAACATCACATAATGTGTTTTTTTATATCTTCATAAGCCTCATAATCAAACTTACCCATGTAGAAGAAACATCATGATTTCAGTATCAAACGCCACTCTTTTAATGTAAAGCTGTGTGCAGTGATGGAAACAACAGAGTGTCTAGCTTTTGTCACTTTGTCACTGTCTTTGACTCTAAATGTCGTTCCTTAATAGTTCTCATCCCATCTTGTCACTTTCTGATGCTATGGTCAAAGGTTCTGTGGTGTTTTTTGTTTTTTGTCATTATGGGTAGAGTGACTCACTACTCTTGTGGTTACATAAATCTGCTGGAGTGTTGCATTAAATAGCGTCAGCACACACCTCTATGATCAATACACCAGCATCTTCGTCTAGGATCATTATTGTGAATGCTGTAATACAATGTATAGGTCATATTTTAATATCTTAAAATATTACATATTAATATTACGTATATTTTCTTGAAATGAATAGCCATAGTTTAAAAAAGACACAAAAATCTATGCAAATTAAAATGTACTCCTATAGAAGCCCACAAGGTCTAGTTCTTTCTACAATCTAGGTTTAAAAAATGACCAATATTTACAATTTTATTATCAAGTACTGTTTACTTATTCTGTATGACTGCTGCTGTAAATCCCAGTACGTTTTCATTTCAATTTTCATTTCATTTGTATATTTGGATCTATGCACAGAGCCGTCACACCCCAAGAGGATCTGCTCACACAAGAAAAACTCAGTAAGAGTAATATTGCAAACATCAAATCAACCTCCAGCTAAGGTATGATTAAAGAGAGACACCTCCCCTGATGTGCATCCCCCTCTTTGAGCGCCACTCCAATCTTCAACACTTCTCTATCTGCATCTCACTTACATTTGTTGTTGTTTTTTGCGGTTGCTTACCTGTTTCAGTCTGTCATCTTGTTGCTAACAGTGTTAAGGGAAAGTAGCGCAGTACCTGGCCAAGAAAGAAGCGGTGAAATCACAGGAAAACTATTTGCATAAACCTCAGGGGAGAGGGGGGGGACAAGGAGGTAGTGATAGCAGGATAAGGAGGATGTTCTATTTCTGTTGGATCTGGGCTGGGATCAGTGGCAGATTGGGGCTCAACGCATCACTCAGCCACTACAAAGATAAATATATAATTGAAAGAGAAAGGGAAACGGCGACGTGCGGCATGACAGATGTGTGATTCAGACTTGAGTCCAAATCTTTGAGGCAATCCGATACACATCATTAGCTGATGCTTTCTTTTTGTCCATGCGTACCTGAATGTATGTGCACACTGTGTTCAGTGTGCATAAATGCGTGCCACAAAGGAGTGTTTGGACAGTGTTTGACGACTGCCGCATGAGTGTGTTTTTCATCTATGCGTGTTTGTATGGGACTTTGAGCAAACAAATTTGTGTACATTTGTACTGATACGTGATTGCAAGCGTCTTGGACGATTAAGTTGTTTCTTGTCAGTGGCATGTGTGTGTTTGTGTGTGCTCAAGATCTTTGTATTTAGACATGTATCAATGTGTGAACAAGTGTGTGTGTGTGTGTGTGTGCACGCACATAAAGCAGTGTGCAAAAGCACCACTTATTCATGTGTAATCATGATAAAAATGGTATATTCCCTGGTTAATGGAAACAGAGGAAAAAGGAAGGGATATAAACAAGGATGAATGGGAATTGTAAGAGGAGAAGGGACTCCCCAGGGGCCAATAAACTTGCTTAATTACAAGAGGCCTTGTTAATTTAGTCTCTGGCAATGCAGAGGATCTTTGTCTTGCCAAGGAAACAGAGCAGCAGCTGCAGCAGCAGCTGACTCTACCATGAACTCTACATGGCCTCGGCTCAGTTAGCAGATTATAAACAGGGAGAGTCACATATTGTTTCCACTTTTTTTTTTATGTAGTATTTTGGGGATGTTGCTGTTGTTGGACCACTAGTAGCATACCGAAAAGGTCAGGATTGAGAGAGTGGGATGGCATTTGTCTAAAACCCTTATTATCATCCCTGTAATTAAGAGTATTTTATAATTTTTCATCAAGTAAAAAGGAAAATTATGATTATTGTTACCTCCACATCTGTTTGTTCATATGTTTGTCTGTGAGTAGGTCATTGAAAAATGTGTGATAAATTCATGAAACTTAAACAAAGTAATCAGTTAAGGTAACTGAAGACTTTATTGCACTGTTGAAAAAGAGCAAAAATATTTGAATATTTAAAAATACATGAGTATTTAGACTTTATGCAAATTTATAAAAACAAATCTCTGGCAAATATTACTTTATAGTCATATTTATCTACACTTATACAAATATTATGAAATATATATTTTTAAATTTAAGTCTCATACATACCTAAACTGCAGCTCAAAGGGAATTTTTATTTTTTTTAAATTATGGTTTGTGTGTATCCGTGTGCAAAGGAAAAGCAATGGTGCCACACCCCAATTTTATGCCATGTGTTTTATTTTATAAACACACTGATAAGATATCAAAAATAGGTCATACAGGTGTATAAGTCAGTGTATTACCTGCAGCAGATCAGAGTCAGCACACACATCTGAAAAATGGACATGCATTAGCAAACAAAACCTAAATCAACAAGTTGAGTGAACACTTCGAAGGTAAATTAAGTGAATGTCAGTGTTCCTCAACTCCATCACAGACTAAACACTCTGCAGCTTTGTCCCATAATGTCTGAATGTGGACAATTCCAAGTATCAGAGAACATGTGGTTTTTGAGGAATAGTTATATGTAGGTATTTTTTGTTGTAATATGTGCAGATATTTTAGTCACGTGGAAGGCACTAGAAAATATTGATATTCACATAAACTAACTTATGTGGACATGGTATTACTTCGTTTGAAGATTACAATGTTTTCATCCCTTCCACTTGAGAGAAAATCATGTATACAAACATGTCAGATCAAAGGATTAAGTCTTCCCTCATTCACTGAAAACAATTTCCCTTCTTAAGCTGAAGAAACTCTACTGCATCAGTAAAATCGGACTCGACCTATCAGGCTGTTTTTAATATTTTTAGTATTTTTATCAGACACAATGGAATGACATTCATTGAGGACTTCTGTCAGGCGTGTACTGGAGAGCATCATACTTTTTTTTCAATGTTTTTTGTGTCTTAACGCTAATATTTTTCTATACATTTTTTTGTCTTCCATGCTACAAAATATTTCTGTCCATATGATTGTGCAAAACTGCCGCAAAGTGATAGAAACACTTTGACAAACTATTGTTTCAAGTGGATTTTAAACTGCAGACACCCTGAATAATACTAGACATAGTAGTACAGAGTTTCTCAACCTTTTTTGAACTACGCCCCACTCTTAGATGACATTTTCAGCCAGTGCTGGGTGGCATCTCTAGGACAGTGATAAAGTGCAAAGCTTAACTGCAGTAACAATAAAGACGAACATGTGGTTTCCACTCAATCTTGCTCACTGACTGATACTTATTTATTCGCACTTGATCATCTGGAATCAAGGCTGGTATGTCACTTTCAGCTGGCAATGGCTACTCCCCATAGGTTCTGCCCCGCTCCTAATTCATGTAAGAAAAAGGTCCAATGCGGTGCCTTTATCATGATTTATTTACTGAATTTGCGTCTCTTTTGCTTCTAAGTAATAAAGTTATAGCCAAGACTGGCTAAACCAAGACCAAGACAGACCAGAGTTAGAATCGATATGACATGACTACTCATATCAATTGTAGGGCAAAGATCATTGGAATAAAGCAGGGGTGTCCAAATCCAGTCCTTGAGGGCCAGTATTCTGCATGTTTTAGATATTTCCCTCATCCAGCACACCTGGAAGCCATTGCATTGTTAATAACAGGCTTCTGCGGAGCTGGATGATGAACTGATCATCAACCCATAAAGACCCAGACAGCAGCTGGTGAGCAAAGCCATTTACTGATCTAAAATGTTTAATTCCTGTTCATCCATAATCCTATCAATACATGCCAAATATTTGTGTAAAATACAATTATTCATCTTTTCATGGTCATCAGATATGACCCATTTGGATGTTCAGAAGCTTTGTATTTATAGTGGAAATATCGTCACTTTCTACAACATTAATTCACCAGTAAAACCCATGGAGTTGGATGAATGACAGTGGATGGAGATGTTCTTTTTTACATTGTTAATGATATATTTTGCTGAAGAAATTCATTTTTTAATTAGCTTTCTCTATTTCTGTTTAAAAAACCCTCAACTTTAATCTGAGCTTTTATGAAAATCTACATGAGCCATGAATTAAATATAGGAAAATACAAAATTTACACTGAAGAAATGCAAAATAAAGAAGATGATATTGCAATGAATGGTGATAAATCACTTAAGAAATATTAAGTAGAGCAAAACACTCATTTGGAAACTGCCATAAAGGTTTGGGTCTTTATGGGTTAGTTAGACCAGGTGTGCTGCAAGAGGGAAATATCTAAAACAGGACACTGGCCCTCAAGGACTGGATTTGGACACCTCTGGTCTAAAGTGTCATTACTAATTAAATCTAATTCATTCATGTTATCTTTTCTATTATATTGTCCTTTTGTCTTGAAGATGGCATGTAATAAATGATAATACTATTCTGTGATGATGCAGTTTTTGTTCAAATCCCTTTGAGACCACCATGTCTGAGACCAAAACCAAATAAGTTAAGTCTGTAACAAGACCAAGACCACAAAGAATTGGTCTCAAGACCAGGCCTCGGGAACTACTAAGTAATTCATAAAGCACAATTAATGTTGAAAGCATGGCCAGTGCAGGTACACTTTATTCTGTCATAAAGGTGAGCAGTAATGACAAGTTAAGTTACACACTTTACCTACCATGTGTGTTGGGTTTCGAAGTGTATTCTCTGCATTAAGTGGAATTCATTTTAACACTAGAACAGTTCATCTCCCAAAAGTACCCATGCTGACCTCAATATACTGCAGGTCATACAGTGATTTATACAGCTAGATTTGAGGTTTCAGGTGCAGGTTCATTACACACAGCATTAACAGACATACATAAAATGTGGTGTGATGTCATCGCTTTGGAACCATCTATCTTCCTTGCCCACACAGATACACACAAGTGAGTCTGAGTTTACAAAAATCTTTACCTTGGGAAATGTTTTTAAAAACTTCCGTTCTTGTGACTTAAAATCCTGTTCATGTGCCCAAATATAAAGAGAAAATATTAATTTAATAAAATGTTCACATCAGTGTGGAAGGGGTTTCTGTGTTAGTATCAGATACTATGATGTGATATACAGTGTAGGCCTCTGTCTGGCTTTAACAACAGACATTGTGACTGCATCACCCGTCGTTTTAAGTACGGGAGCGAGCTGAGTATGAAGACTTTAAAGGAGCAGAAACTCATTTCCCAGAGTTGTACATTGAGGTGTTATTACCCCTCCCACTTTTTTCAGAGCGTTTGCGTTCATCTGTGTATGTGTGTAGGGCAGTCATATTACAGCACACTGCTACACAAATGACCCCGCTGTGAAATGAAAACTGCTATAGTGGGAGTAAGGGAGGGAGAGAAGGAGGTGGTTTAAAATATAGAGGGAGAGTCATTGATTAAATGCTGCAAAGTGAGAGTAATTCTCTGAGCGCTGGGAATACACACACCTCACTCCCTCCATTATTCATGCCTCCACATTTCTCTCTTCACTTTCCTCCTTTTCTTTTACTCTCTTTCTCTTTCTACCCACACTCTATCTCTCTCATCTGCACTAGTTGTCGATGAGAAATGATAAATCGTGGTCAGTGAGGAACCTGCCTTTAGTTCTGTCATTATTCAATAACAGTTGCAGCAGAAATGAAGGCGGCCTAGCAGTTATAATACGACTCTTGGCACCATGTGATTATTGACCATAATTTACGTTACTGCTTTGTCCTATAGAACCAATGTTAAATTGAGTTGTTTGTCGAACTGGGAGAGGAAAGACTTATGGGTGTCCACCAGTTTGAGGAATGACTTCAGCCTAATAAGAAACAATAGTTCCAGAGACGCTGATAATGACAAAGTTGACAGTGCTTTAGTGGGGAAGTGGTATTTCGTTGGGGAAGCCTTGTGATGACAAATTATGTGAGCGGCATAGTTCCAGCACTTGAGCTGTGGGTTGCAACATCTTTTAGATTAATAAATGCATAAAGGGAATATATATTTCTGCAATTACATTTTTATTTAATGAGTCATGCTTTAGTTTATAGACTGTCAAAAATGAGCCAAAGGTTCTGTTCTGCACCCAGGTTTTTAGTGGTAACAAAAACTAATGAGACAACCTAAATAGGTTTGATCCATGATTTTTGTTGGCTGAAATGCAACTTAAAATTAGACTTAATAAAAAGATGACTCAATGTAGCTGCATTGTGTGACGATGTAACTGATTTATTAAAACATTTTTTGAAACTGATGCTGAAGAAGGTTCTGAACAAGGTGTCTGAGCCCCAGTGAGGAGTTCTGAGATACCTATGAGATGACCAAAAGGATTAATGTCGAAAAACACCACTACTGAATTAAGTAATGTGTAAGAGAAGGTCTGAGCACATCTAATGGTTGGATAAAAGGGATGAAGATGGAGGCGGAAAAACAGACTGTCAACTGATTTACTGTGATGAACCATATACAGATAATTATTTGTTTATCTTATTTTTATATTCCGTTTCTTTTTTTTTTTCTCTAGCTGATGGAAAATTTCCACGGTAATAATTAGTTAATCTTTCTCTGTACAGGGCTGGACCAGATATATCACTAACATTGATGAAGTAAAGAACACTGATTTTTGTACATTTACTTGATTCATAGGCTTAATATTTGATTTCGTTTGGAGGATGTTGTCCATTTGTTCATTTAAGCCTTTGATTGAAAACAAATAAAAATACACAACTATTGTTCTGTAACACCAAAGTTAGCTGTATTTACTTAGTAAAAAACATAAAATTTTGTCATAGACCATTTTATATCAGGATCTAATTATTTGGTGATTTTGACTTTGGTGTCAGAGAAGTCCCCACATAGAGACTGGCTTGTGGTGGCCAAACTTTTATAATGATGTCATTTCTTGACTTCATCATCAGCTCTGTCTTTCATGGCGAAGCAGAATTCACAATGCGTTGGATGGTACCAGTGGCAGATGTAGAAATTTTACATGAGGTGGCAGGAGGTCTTGTCAGGGTGGCATGGGAACATCTTCATGAGTCAGGTGACTGTGCGCTTACCTTAAAAGTTGCATACAGGTGTTAAAAGGAAGATACTGTTGTTTGTTTTGTGCTTGTTTGTCTCATGTTCTACCTGTTGGGGAGATTAGCTCAGTTAAATGTGTGGAGGAAATATTTCAGTGTTTTTCAGTTTGACACCATGACTGGACGGTTGTGTTGCTATACTCTCTGCTGGTCTGTGTATGAGGTCGAGTGAATAGTAAATAAAATTGCCTTCTAATTGCTGTCTATCACCTGTGACTTGATGAGCAGAATGTCGCAATACTTTATAAGCTACTGATTATTCACATGTGCATTATTATTTGATGTAAAACTAATGTACAGTTTTATATTGTGTAAATTAACTTTGTGAGATTAACAATGATGGTTAATCCTCGTTTCCTCCATCATCCAATATAAGATTCAGGGATGTTCTGAGCTATGTGGTGCCCTAGGCGAGATATTGATTTGCACCCTAGGCGGCCGCCTAGGCGGCCTAAGCCACAGACCGCCCCTGATAAGATTATTACAGTATATCAAAGTTCTCATTTCATATATTAACTGATATACTGGCCAATAGCCAATCCAACTGATATTTCGGATATTGGCCGATGTATTGGATATTGTCTTTTTGTAGCCTCCAACATCGGTATCAGGCCCCAACATCCCATATTGGTCAGGCTGTAGTTGACACTGGTGTGAACCAGGTTAGGCATGATCTTTGTTGCCATCATCAGTGATAACAGTCATAATGCAGTCATTTCTGCGTAGTGGTTTTGGGTCATATTTTCTGTGAAAATCTTCATACTTGTTCTCTTGCCCACATTTCTCACTGTTACTACAACAGTACAAAACACTAGCTACTGTTAGCTTAAAAATGCAGTTTGCTAATGTCAACAGGCATCTAATCCCCCAGACAAAACACATTCCAGCATAAATTTCCCATAAACACATGCAAACTATGCATATAACCTTAATGATTAATTGATTAACCATTAATTTGAGTGTTTCAGAGCCACTGTTTGAATACATCATGCAATTGCATAACTATAATATAATAAGCTTGTGTATCATGACTTGTACATTAGTAGTTTTGAGTGGCACAGCTGGCATCCTGCCAGTGCAGTCGGACCCCCTGCAGTGCAAGCAGATATATCAACCTGCTCAGCTTAAACCACATTGATATGTGGGGGATTTATTCTAAGTTAAGCCTGCAGGCTGCACCAGCTGACTTATACTGGAGCGTTGGCCTACGGGGGTTAATGGGTTGTCAGTGGCTGCAGAGGACATAGGAATTAGGCCTCTGCTTCTAATTGTGCAAAGGAAAGATTTGTATAAATTGGGAGGGTCTGAGCCTGTGGAGATATAGGCTGTGAGTGCTTGGGGGCGGGACTTAGCTGAAAATATCAAGGCAGTAGAGATGCAGAGATGCTTTGAAATAGTCTCATTCTCAATGTCACTGCTGACTTCATGGATATTTGATTCATAATCTTCTGGTCTTTGTGGCCACACATGCTTTATATGTCTTTAATAATCAGAATAAAAGCCCATTCAAAATAAATGTCTTATGCAACAGCTTTAGTTGGAAGACACTAGTTTTGAAGTGAGTGGGTGGTAAGGGTGTTGTAAACCTGTAGTAATCCTTTCAAGAGGAAAAGCCAAACCACTTAAAGGCTTCATCCAATTGTTTCTGTCTGTCTGGATTAAATTTATTCTTTATAATCTAAGTGTGTTTATCTCATGTGGATGTAACATTAAAAGACATGACGACTTTCAAGGATGGACAGAGACCTGGAGGAAGTAAAATAAAAAGAATCTGATGCTGTTACAGTATGTCTTCTCATTGAAGACCTGAAAATCTTAAATGCCTCAATAATCAAATTATGTGCTCCTGTTTTTGCTGCTTAATTATACAAAATAAAAATGCAAATATTATTCCTAGGACATGATGTGGGTCTATCGGGTTAATTCTTTCAAATTAAAATTGAAAGCCAAAGTTAGGAAAAAAAAATCTTCTCCTGTTGTATTTCAAGCAGATTAGATGTATCACAACAGATGGAACCACTTTGCACATCTCAGTCTATTATGACTGAAAACTTTGGGGGAATACATCATCGTCATTCTATCTAGCATCAGTTTTATCAATGTAGACCACTCAACTGAAGTCAAATTTAAAAGTTAAGTCATTTTATTTTTCCCACAAGGAAATTATGTATCCATATTTTACTCATTCTAAAACACAGCATCTAGTATTAGCATTAGCATTAGCACACATTAGGAGTAGTGAGCTGCAATTGAAGGTGTCATCAGTACCATGGTCAGCCAGAAGAACCTATATGTACCTGTTATTAATGGTGGAGGAAACTGGACATAGGACAGAGAGGAAACCTGTGTTTTGCAGAGAGAACAGGTAAACTCAACAAAAATGCTCCAATCCAACTGAGACAGAAGTGCTAACCACAATGACATCATCTTTCATGCACACCGTAACACAGAAGTCTGTTGATTGGTGTGAACTGTTGATCCTGAATAAACGTCAGTATATGACAATGAGGGAGAAACAATGTGTAAGTAAACACTTACCACTTACACTGTAGTCTCTAATCTGAATAATTTCAGCAGGGCTGAAGAAATATTGTTATCATGCTCAAATCATGAGTTGCTCCACAATCCCCAAAAGCTATCTCTTCATCTGAAAGTCTGGGATATTTGCAGCTTTAAAGGAGTGATATTTTGCTTTTTAAAATGGAATTATGAATTTTTTTTAACATTTCCCTGTCATCTACATAAACTATAAATACTATGCTTGAGTCTGAATTCTTCATTAATTAAATCTTCAACACTATTTATTCATTTAGTTAGTTTATTATTTTAATATAACGTTGATTTAAAATATAAAAGAAATGAATAAGAAAAAGTCCCAAAATACATGTAAAGACAAAAGAATAACAACATGTGAAAATTAACATCAAACAACATGTGCATGGGTAGAAGCCAAAAAGGCTTATAAAACACCACAATCATATAAACTAAAGAATGAACTAAGAATAAAATAAGTTTACAGTCAACAAAACACATCAGGTTTATCTGACATCATTTACCAGTTCACTATGGGGTGAGTGAGTCAAAGCAAATACTCTGACATCAATTTATGTTTGAATCTATTCTTATATATATATATGTATAGATACTGATGTAGAGGTACATAAGACATCTAGATGAGTGTTACATCATTTATTACCATGAAATCTAATTGAAGACTGATTACAGATGTTTTGCATAAAGGTAAATGCAGATTTGCACCCTGCCTGGTGGGATATTCATGAATCTGGGAATTGGTGAACAAAATAATGTTTAATATATGAAGGCCAGTCAGAATCATGCAGCGCTCTAAAAAACAGGTACAGGTCAGAAGCATGTTAATATCAAACCTGTTTAAAAGGTTTAATTTGTAAATCAAATGTGCACTTGGAACACCTGGTTTGGAAAAAGTGGCTATTCTAACAAACTTTTTCTGAAGTAGTAATATTTTGTTAAAGTGGGTTGGTGGGTATTTCTGAGTAATGCCTCCAGGGTGTTAACTGCTGCTCTGACTTGTGTTTGTTAATACAACCAACAACTGAACATTTTAGGTAATTGGCTCAAAGTTTGGTCATATTTTTAGTATGGACTACAACCAATGCTGCTGACAAACTATTACCAGAGAAAATCAGAGGTCTTGACCTTATATGGGCAAATGCTGTGGCATAATTAGTTACAGCCATAACAAATTAAGAAGGAATTGTACAAATCCATGTGATGTTTGCCAAAATGAATATAAAAATATCTCTGCTACACCTGGAGGGTCCACATTCAAACTTTATGAACTATTTGGTTCCAAATACACAAATAAATGTACCAAAGACTAATAAAAGTGAATTTAGCAAAATACAACCCCTTTAAGTCACTAGAGGAGAAAAAAGTGGGCTTTATAAAACAATCATGTCTAATAATGTAACGGCACAGCATGTAAAGTTACTGCTACTGTCATCTGTTTCTCATCAGTTAAAAGTACATTATGTGAACCTAGCTGAATTCAAATGTCTCTTTTTCAGTTATACTGGGAATTAACAGTGGTGGAAAAAAAAGTTTGTGGGCACCCCATTTGTTTCTGATATATTACATTAAGTATTGCTTTAGTATAGTTCCATTCTTCAAACCCATATGCCTTCTTCTACACATGCTCTGTTCCATCAAGGTCAAAACTGGATGTTTCAACAAGATAATGAAACACATCCAGGCTATGACATGTTAAAATTGTCCAGAATTTAACTTTATCTTTTCTTGTTAACAATTAAAAAAAAACAAAAAACTGCATTTGCTTGTGTCTGTCAGATGCAGCCACACCTTTTGAAACAAAAAAGCGCATTTTTCCACCAACATTTTATGATAATATTAGGGAATGTGTAAAATTTTAAGGGTGTCTGAAAACATTTTCCCACTACGGTATACTAGCGCTGTTATTAAAACAATTTTAATTAGCATTTCACGTTGATTTCATGTAAACACAAGCTCTTCCTGCTGTGGGAATTCTGCAGCACATGATTAGAAATGATGTTGCTCTCATCTCCTATTGATCTGCTGCAAGATTGATGCGGGGTAATAACCGCTATGCTGTTGAGGAAGATATATTTTGCGTTGGTACCTATACGTGTGTCCCTGAAAGCACCTCCTTGTGTTTTTCTGTTGTTGCTCCGGTTGCCTGTTTGACCTATGAAGTGCTTTTTTATCTGAGGGAAGTAGTGGCAATAAATATTTTATGTTATACGAAATCTCTGCATCCCAGTCGTGCTGTTACACTCCTCCAATAAAAGATAAGGCCAAGGACATTGATAGTATTTAATCATAATTTTATTTATTCATTTCCCTCTTTCTTTACATTCTTGTGGTTCTTTTCGCTCCTCTTTTTTTTTGGACGGTGTTCTCTGTTTCTCCTCCCCTGTTCTCTGATACTCCTTTAAGCCTGCTATCTGATGTGTTAATGAGGCACTAATGAGACAAGGTCCGCCTTAATCTCAGGCAGAAAATGGGAGCGTCGGATGATTTTTAACAGTCCGTGGGATTAGCTGAGGGAAATGCGCCTTCTGAGACGGGGCGTGAGAGAAAAGGAACACAGAGAGGAAATGAAAATGAAAGACAAAGGTGAAAAGCAGACTTGTTTGAAAATGTGTTAGGTGTAAATTAGCTTTAGACTTAACGTTGTGTTCTGTGCTAATGACTATTGCACATGAGTGGGTGGAAGAAACCAGGAAATGTAGAGGAGGCAAGAGTGACCCTGATTGGAAACAAATAATAAGGCTGTTTTCCTGCACACACTTCACTCCTACATACTTGTTTTTAAAGTGGTGATATTTTGCTAAATCCACTTTTCTTAGTCTTTGGTACATTTATTTCTGCATTTGTGGACCCTTGTAATTCCTAAAGTTTGAGTTTGAATCCCTCAGGTGTTGCAAGTCTATTTTTGTATTTGTTTTGGCAGAAATTAAGTGGATTTCTACAACTTGTTTTAATTTCTTCTTAATTTGTTGCAATTCTCAGAAGTTACATCGCTCCATTTGCACAAACAAGGTCAAGACTTCTGACAAGTATCTCTCCGAGTATGACATCAGCGGTGGCCGTTGTACTGCATACGGCTAATTCCTGGTTCAGTTTTAAACACATCTAAAGCATATTTACACCTAATATTTCTACACACCCACCAAGGAAAAACATGTGTAGGCCTTTGACACCTTAACTGGATGGTATGATTGTGATTTTAGTGATTTTGAAGTGATTTCTGGGTAGTTTGTGCTGGTGGTGCTAGATGCTATAATAGTTTGTTTACTAATTTGTGGTTCTGTTTTGACACAATTAAAATATATTGCGACATTTCTGAAGAATGAAGTCACAGGAGACCAATATCAGTTGCACTCTTCTTGCTATAAAAGGCAGTTTTATCTACTTTCAACACAGACCTATGTAAACCAACACCAAAAACTATGGCTGTAACAGAAGTTTCAGTCAAGGTGTTGAAATGAAAACACATAGAAATATTCCCTCCACCCTTAAACGCAACTTAACGAACATCACATGAAACATACAGTCACAAAACACACAACAACAGCAACTTGTTTTTAACAACTATTTATGGTTTAACATGTAGTGTATTGTCACATGACTCAGTGAACCAGGAAACAACCTAAGTCACATGACTCAGCTCAGACTGTCCTTAAAGCACAACAATACAGTTCGCTACAATATTTACACCTAATATTTATTACCTAGGAAAGACAGGTTTAGATCTTTAACTTCTTTACTGGGTGTTATGATTTTGATTTCAGTAATTTTGAAGTGATTTCCGGGTAAATTTTACTGGTGGTGATAGACGCTACGCCAGTTTTTTTGCTAATTTTCGATTTGTTTTAAACACATCTAAAGCATATTTACACCTAATATTTCTACACACACTCCTAGGAGAGACATGTTTAGACCTTTAACTTCCTAACTGGATGGTATGCTTGTGATTTCAGTGATTTTGAAGTGATTTCTGGGTATTTTTTACTGGTGGTGATAGACGCGACGCCAGTTTTTTTCACTAATTTTCAGTTAGTTTTAAATACATTTAAAGCATATTCACACCTAATATACACCCAACTAGGAAACACATGTTTAGACCTTTAACATTTTAATTGGATGGTATGATTGGGATTTCAGTGATTTTGAAGAGATTTCCGGGTATTTTTTTACTGGTGGTGCTAGACGCTATGTTGCTAATTTCCGGTTCAGTTTAAAGAGGTCAAATTAAACTAGGCTCCAACAACATACACCAGTTTAAGCAAAGATACAAAGAAATGGTCTTAAAACAATACAA
>JAPTGZ010000003.1:30244736-30264940 GCA_029814645.1 Fowleria isostigma
TAAGAATGGTTAAATATAGAGAAACATTCATTTGGGAAGTGACACATATGTCACACTGGGTCCTTATGGGTTAAATTTGTTTTATCTACAGACTGGGGCTGCACCATATTGGCAAAACTATGGGTATATATATTGTGATGTGGGTGTACAGTATTGGGATAATGATAATATTGCGATATTTCTCATACACCTAAAAAAATACCAGTATCATCTACTAAGAAAATGTCCCTTAAGAATGTTAAAATGATCCAAATGTATGTACACTGACTCAATTATTTATAATTTAAGACAAAATACTCTACTACTACAATCAATGACACAAGTCTGTGGTAGAACCTGGTGATGCTGGTACCATAGACCTTCACACACAAACAGAATCAAATATTTGGTCATTTTATTCACGACATGGATGTATTTCATAATAACAAAAGAACCAGAGTGCCACCATGTGAAAGGTTTAACTAAACAGTATTCCGTTGCTTGCCTGGTTGGTAAACGCTATATATGAAAATAAAATCTGTAAATATAAGTATTCAGGCTCTGAAAATATTCCCATCTTTTCAATATTAATAACATATAAACTTGCATTCAGCCAGCAGCAGTAGCGTTACTTCAGTTTATATACCAGAAAAACTATTATGTTGGAGTAGTAGAGAAAACCACTCTGGTACCCCATGGTGTGAAAAACAGAAAGTTAATGGGAAAAAAAGACAATAAATGATTGCACATCTTTGCGATATGAATAGTGCACACTCTGTTACTGCTATATCAATATATTTTTTTAATATATTGTACAACCCTACAACAGACAATACAACACAGAAACATTTTTGGTTGAAATCAAAAATGTTTAAATGACAGACAGTAGTAATTCTGCTTTGTTTTATTTGTAGTTCAGCCATTTTCTCCAGCGCTTTGTTAAGATATGCTCTTGATCTGTAGGTAATAAGTCAATCTTTCTACAGAGTAAATTTCCTCTATTACAGCCACTGATCCTCATAGGGTGCATCAGTTTTGAGCCAGTTTCTTGTAATGGCTTTTTTGGAAGCAATTTTAAGAATTTTCAAGAGGTATTGGTCTTCTTTCTCCACTACATCTCTAGGTAAGAATCCCAGCAAAAAAAAACCCAAACCAAACCAAAACAAAACCAAAAACCCCCCCCAAAAAACACAACTTCAGGTCCTTAGAAATTGTGTAAGTCATAATGCCCTCGATTATTTCAAAAAGCCTTTCCCAGAGAGACTTCAATTTTCTACATGTCTAGAAAATATGAGAGTGATTAGTTCTTGTGTGCCCACACTGTCCCCAACAATATTGTTGATGTCCGTTTACTTTAGTCGTGATAAGTGATGTAATAAAGAATCTAATCAGGCTTTTGCACCCAAATTCCCTCCATCGTTTAGAGCTAGTAGATGTTTGTTGTGTGTTGCACATTGTAAACCAATCACTCTCTAACAAGACGATGCCCAGCTCCTCCTCCCATTTGGATTTAACATATAATGTGTTGTTCCCATTTAGTTTATGCAGCCCTTTATTTATATAATTAAGAAACAATTTTACTTGGCAGACCTTTGTAGACATCTGTAAAAAAAATATTACAGACTTTGGAAATGTTTCCTTCCATATGCCATTTCACTCTACAATAAACTCACCTGATGTCCTATCATAATCATAACCATATTCCCACTGCACACCCACTCTACATATTTACCCAGCAATTACATTTTTACTCTCCTTTACACATTACAGTTCTGTTACTGCACTTTACTATTTTATTAAAGCAACACTAGATGACTTTTTGCTTGTGGGGTCCCTCTAAAGTCAATAAACGGTATTGTCTGTAACAACTGTCGTAAAATCTCTATCTTGGTGATACTCTTGTATTCATTGACAACCGAACAGGCAAGACAGGAGACATGCTGATAGAGATGTACGAGGGTCTTCCTCAGTCAGACATCGTTAAAATCATCCAGTGTAAAGTTCATATCCTCCGGTGACATAGGCTGTGTTCTCTGTACTACAGTAATTGTCGGCATTTTGCTTTAGAAAGTGAAAGTAAAAATGCGTTGCTATTTCCTCTAAGTCTCCCATTGTTGTGAAACTCATTTAATGTTTCTTTACCTACTGAAACTTAACAGCCTTTAATGAGGCAGGACGTTTTTTTGTTTTTTAAACATTTGTTTTTGTCCGGTTCTAGAACCGGCAACAGAGGGTACTCCCGGTGTTGGTAAAATGGGCTCACCCACACCGACAACAGTTGAATGTCTGGTGTCCAGATTAGTTCTGTGATAATAACAGAGATACAGTATCATTCATTCATTCACGTACACACAGACCCCTCCTCCCTGGGTTTTACCTGTTATAGTTTAGTCGGACCAGGGTTTTGGTGAGTTTGGAAATGTGGTTCTGTTCAGTGAGTCATGTGTCAGTGAAAACTATGACACAACAATCCTTAAAATCCTTTTGGAAGTGAATGTTCCAGTGGAGTTTGTCTCTTTTATTCCATAAAAGTGAACATCAACGCTCAAGTTGGTATGTCAAACTCCATCGGTGGGTCATCCCTACTCCTCTTTCAGCTTACGTCCAGGCTATTATTTTAATCACTGTAACGCTTTCTTTTTTTTGACACCCTTACCCTCTTTTCTAGCTGTTTTTCTTGCTGCGTCAGCTATGACTTTTAGCCTACTTGTAGCTTTCCCTCACTCGAAACTTTGTTTACCTGCCTCGTCTTCTCAAGGTGAACGTGGGATCTGACATATGCCATAAAGCTGTTTAATTGTAGTGTTTTTTTGGGACACGGGTAGGTATTCTGAACTTATTCAGTGCCAATGAAAGGCACAGAGACTGTAGAATGATGACCAAAGTGTAATTGAACCTATTGTGAGTTGCTGTACCACCAAAATGATGTGGAAAATATAATTTGAAAGTAGAAAACTCATCTAGTGTTGCTTTAATCTCTTGTTTGTTATACTTAAGTTATTTGCACAGTGAAAATTTGTGCTCTTTATTGTATGTTTTGCTCTTCTTGTTGTTCAATCTTGTATTATATTATTGTACTGTCTGTCTTGCTGCTGTTACAACCCAAATTCCCAGTTTTGGAATCAGTAAAGTACTTCTATTCTATTCTATTCTATTCTATTCTATTCTATTCTATTCTATTCTATTCTATTCTATTCTATTGTTAAGACAGCCCCAACAATGCATGTTTTTTAATTGTAAATTGGTGTTAAATGGTCCTAAGTGGATATCATCTGAATATCGTGGATGAAACATCCTGTAGCTTTATAATATTCTATTTCTAAAAGGTTTCAGTGTTAATTTGTAATTTTTTTTTTTAAGCCTGTTGAAGGTCTCTTCAAATTGCTGGCGGACAAGGGCAGGAGAGGCAGAGAGGATGACGATTGAAATGCAGCTCAGTGAGGACAATACTGAATCTAATCTGTTTATACAACCTCACCTCCAGTCTCCCTCCTGTCTCCTCTCATTTCAAACTTGACAAACAAATATACACACTTCTGCATAAACACACACTAACACACATAGACAGTCATGCACGCACACACGCCCATACACTTTATGAAAGAAACAGAGGTCCTTCGCTTATCTTGCAGGTGAAATCTGGAAAAATGGAAGTGTTGCATTTGCATTTTAATTTGCCCTCAATCAGGCATTGTGTTTGGTGTTGCAGTGAAATTGCTTGGTGTTTGCTCCTCGTCCCTATTTATAGGAGCTCCATGAGAGATGGCTCCTAAATTTAAATCTGGCTGCTATCACAATATATGGAGATGAGGCTTTTTTTTTTTTAGTTTTTTTTTTTTTTTGCTCCCTCTGTCAACGTCAGTCATCTTCTTCATGTCTGTTTCCCTATAGCATTTTTTTTTTTCCATTTTTTTCATCACCGTGCTTCTGTTGGCTATTATTTCTCGTTACTTTTTCTTTTTTTCTTCAGATTTTATTAGTGATGCCATGTGCAATGCTGCTCACCTCTGAAGGGCTAGAGCAGTCATGAAACCATGACCCTACCTTGCCCTCATCATCCCAGCCTCCTCATCGCTCCCATCAATCTACAACCCCCACCCCTTCACCCACACCTATCTTTACCTCCCTACTTTCATTCATTTTTTCCGCTCTAGCTGTCTATAACATGGCCATAAGCTGTCTGTCGCAGATGAAGGACCCCCTTCACACATCCAGCTGCTCCTTGGAGCCTGTAGTGGTAAAAGTTTAACCCAGTCATGGCTGGAAGAAGCACACACAAGAGGGTTGTATAGTACATGGTGTTACACTTTGTTACCCGCAGCCTTTTATGCAGCAGTTTGACAGAAATGACACACATCATCAGACAATCAGATGGCAGACCATAAGTTAAACATTTTTCACTGTTGGCTGTAATGCCGCTGAATGATTTGTGTGTATGCAGAATTTGACACTAAGTGCTTTCTCACATTGTAACTTAATTAAGGCTGCAACTATGTGATATGGAAACCTAAAGTAAAAGACTGACTGTTGTTTTACACCCATATAGCACATACGTCTGAATGTTTCTAAACCCAATTACATCTGCTAAAAGTAGGTTTTTAACTCCACTGCCAGAATAAAAGAAAAATGAATAGAAAGAAATATTGTCCAAGGTTCAAGGTTCAAGGTTACTTTAATTGTATCCGTGGGTAGATTTGTTTTGCAGTTGAGGTGGTCATTTAACATTACAATACGACATACAAGACATACATTGAACTACATTAAGGTTGGTCGAGTTTACAGACAAGACAAAAGACAAGACAAAGTGCTCAGAATTGTTCTTTACTGTAAAAAACCAATAAATAACATTCCTTGCTTGGTCATTACCTGCAGCATGTCGTATGATTTCACTGCAAAAGGGGTGGAAAGTAGTGGTTTCATTCACTGCTGATCAGATACCCATGACATATGCAGAATCATTTGACCTGGACATTAATAGCACAAAAAATATTGGGTTATGGTCCAAATGAAATGAAACGTATAAGGAAGGGGGAAACATCTTGTCCACTACAGATACAGTTGCATAAAAAAAAACATTAGACAACCCTTTTTTTCTTCAATTTCTCATTCATTTTGATGCCTGGTATACGTAAAAATACATTTGTTTGGACAAATATAATGATAACAAAAAAAGTAGCTCATAAGAGTTTAATTTCAGAGCTGATATCTATCCATTTTCCATGGTTTTCTTGATAATAACCAAAATCACATCAGTTCTTTCATCAATAGCTATGACATTGTACTGACAAAAGCAATGCTTTTATTCATTCTATGTTTTCTTTTCTGTCTGTTTTAGTCACATGGTACACACAAGAGTTAGTCCTTGACTGTATAACTATTGTTTTCGATTACTTTTGATGGTCTAATGACTTTTTCTGTGACTGTGTGTGCTTTTTAAATGTGTAAACTGTAATACTTTTATATTGGGAATTTACCCTGTATGTATCACGCAGGAGTTAGTACTTGATTGCATAATCATTGCAGTCAAGTTTTTCATGACTGTATATACCTTAAAACAACAATAATTTGCGTATTTCAGTTTTTCATAGATAAAACTAGATGTAAATTGAACATTTTATTCTATCTATTTATTTATTTAAACTTTTCTGTGAAAAAGCAAGGCTAAATTACACTTTGAATGCAGTATTTTACCACATTATAATATGACTAAAGGGGGGGTCATTGAAAAAAGACATGAGATTACTCTGCCTAGTAAAATGTAAAAACTTTCGTGACAAAATACAAAAAATATTGCATCTTTGAAGAACATCTACAATCGTGTTAAAATATTACAATCTATGCATTTTTACTTTGTTGAAGATCTGGTTGTGCCCGATGGTGTGACTATATCAACCCCCTCAAAGCCATCTGTGTGAGGTACTAAAAGCATGTCATGATCAGATGCCTCAGTCAATCCATCATTCATGATTTGCACATGACGTTCCAAAAATGCCTGGAGGGGCTGGGGTTGTAAAATGAGGTGTACATAAATTTGATCAAATCCTCCTACATGCTGCTCCAGGTGCTTTGATTGGTTTTTGTCCAACTCTGTCGATGCAGCCGCTCACTCAATAGGCCAGACCACCCCCCCCGGAGGCTTGACCTTTGAGCTCGACGCTGGGTGCTGTGGTTGTTCGATACAAAGTGTCAAGGAGGGCTTTGGGGGTCAACACAACCGACCTTTCCCCTCTAACCTTCAGGGATCAGCAGGTCAACGGCATAGCATTACAATATGTGTATGAAAATAGAGTGTTTGTGTGTGTGTGCTTGTGTGCCGTGGGGTCAGTTATGGTGAGAAGTGTTTCTAATTGAAATGTAGTAGCGCAGAAAGGACCAAGTTCAGTTATCGCTTTAGGGTGCAGGGTTTTTTTTGTTTTTTTAATGCTCACTGTTGTGCTATTTATGGTTCATCCACTTGCATTGCACACTGTTTAATTATTGTAGTGAAATAAATGAATTGGTTTTTAAAACTCAGCAGACCGTAAATTTTTTTTAGTTACAATGTCTACATAACAAGGGCTGAGACAAACATATGCCCACTTAGTAACACATGGTACTATTTTATCACTTCCTTTTTGCAATATGTTATCAATACATTGCTGAAAAATACTAATATCTTCATCAAAATGTCCAAGGCTAAATGGATTTTCTTTTGCATTTTACTATTCCTTGGAATTAATGCACATATGGACACTCATGGTCTATTCTGGAGACACTGTTATAAGACTGAAGGTACTTGATTTGAACATCATGACATCTTGAAATCAATAAACTGTCTGCAGAGTTAAGTGAATAATGATATAATTTTCTGTTTGTGCCTTTGTCAGATTGTATTCTTTTATTTATTTATTTTGTTTGGACAGGCATCATGATGTATTGTAGATTGTTGTCTTTTGAGGTATTAAGTGTCAAGAATTCCTGTATTATGGCACCATCATTATGTCCTTGAAACTCATTTTCAGGGATATAATAGTGGTTTGCTTGTTTTTACCCCAAACGCTGCCAGATCCACCACCGCTGGATGTCCTTCATGTAAACGTGATAACAAGGACAGATTTGGTTGGATTCCTCCTCCCTTGACAACCAATGCAGGGGATCCCTAGTGGAAGAACCCTATTGATTTCAGCTTCTCTGAGTATTATAAGTCATCCAAATGGGGGTGCTTTAGTTGAAAATCAGGTTTGTGGACATAAATCAAGCAATAATATGCCAGTTGAGACACATTTTGGTTCATATTGATTGTCTAACAAATGTCCATTTTCCCGCTGCCATCCAGAGTTTATATTGAGTCATTTTCATTCATTAGGTGAAGTTTTGTGGGGAAAAATTGGTTCTCAGCCACTATCAGGTCGATGTAACTCAAATTGAGTTCATATCGATTGTCGAACAATTATTGTGGATAGATTTCTATATAGCAGAGGATTGGGGGGATTTCAGGGATATACCCCTGCTGTCTGCCCCCAACAGTGTAAGGCTTGTTCTAGACATTATATAGTGATGGTATAGGGAGTTACTGTTTCCTCTTCAAACAGTCTAAGTGCTGGAGTGATACAGTTGAATGATGTCAAATTCATCTTGAGTATGATCACAAAATCATATTAAAAGCACTTAACTACACTGGGTTTAAATAATCAATAACAATACTGTTATAATAAAAGCTGCAAAATAGAGTGGAGACACATATATCTAAAAGACTTCCCAGACCACGGGTGAGTGTGTGTGTGGATAATAAACTTTCCATCTTAATTTAGAGCTGAGAGCGGCTCTGAATTTTTTCTTGTCAGTCCGTGAAAATTACAGAAATGTCATTTATGAGATAATATTAGTGGTGTTCGTGCATGTGTATGTGAGCATTAATGGTACGATTTGAGAATCATGTTTTCATGTTGATGAACTATAATTACCCATGGCTTCATCTGCAGATTCCATCACTCAACACGTTGCTTCATTTGCTGACTACATGTCATTCTGAGAACGTGGCCTGGGTTTCATCACCACACATGTGCAAATGAACACATGCGTACTAAACGTGTTGTCATGAAGATGCTTCTGGCACTGAGTAATCTGAATCATGTTTTACATGAGCATGTGCTTATGTGCAATGGTTTTTTTTTTGCTGACTTGTTAAAATATTTGGGAAGACTGACTGTGTGTGACTCACTATGTAAAAACAACATAAGAAAATGCAATGCACAGAGAATGGATGAGTCCATGTGAAGAGATTATGTGAAGTGATTTTACTCCTGTTGGGTATTGGGCCAGAATAGGCAGAAAGGTGGTGCTCAAGAGTTTGTCCTTGTACATCAGAAAGGAAGAGAAGCTCAATTAAGAAGCATAAAACACCAAATAGTTTCCAGGATAAATTGTTGCCATTGTGAAAACATTCTCTATAAATTTATCAGTCTATGTTGAGGACACAGGTCAGATTTTTCACAAAAATCCTCAGTCCCTCATGAATTCTCCAATGCTTCTTGATTCTTCTGCCCTCCTACTTCTGCAACTGCACTATGCACTATGGTTTCCTAGGTTTTTTCCCTGAATTTTTAAAGTTTTTGACCTCAGTACAAGTGGCGCAAGAAATATACAGTATTTTCCTTCATTATTGGCATCTGTTTTAAACAAAAAGGAAAACCTAGACCAGATTAAAAAAACAAACAAACCCAAGAACATGGAAATAAGATTTGATAAAGAACTCTATTGAGATCAAACCATTATGATTGAATCCGGAAAAAGTATTTTTGTTATTTTTGAAGCTTGAAATGGAAGGAACAACACTGGATACTGTTAGCTGTAGAAATGTATTCAGGTAACACAACAAAAGTTCAACTCCCAGCACTTCACTACAGACTTCACACCAGTACACAAGCAAATCTTACAAACAGATAGGCTGGCCTGCCATCCCAATTTCTCAATGTATTCAATACTGAGAAAATTGTATGGAACTGGGGCTTGAATCCAAAGGCCGGACACTTTTGTCAGTGAAAATTAAGAGTACAGGGTGTAATCTAATTCAAGCCTTATTTTTTTAATCAAACAACCGACAACAGTTGTAAAAAGATTTGTGGACTTAGAACTGACTTTCTTGGGACAAAAACAAATTGGTGCATATGATGCATTGCCACAAGACTTGTGATTGGCTCGATATAAAATAGATCGGGCATAATCCACAGTGAATGGAGCAGTTCCAAGCCGTTTTCTCACTATTGAATACACTCAGGAAATGGGATGGCTGACCAGACTGACAAATAGAGCCTATACAGTTGGGGAAAAAACTATTAGACTATCAAAAGTCATCAAAAACAATGGCTATACAATCAAGTATTAACTCCTATGTGTCATGTGACTGAAACAAACAGAAAAGAAAACATGGAATGCCTAAAAGCACTGTTTTTGTCAGTACAATGCCATAGGTATTGATGTAAGAACTGATGTGATTCTGGTTATTATCAAGAAAACCATGGAAAATGGATAGATATCAGCTCTTAAATTAAACTCTTATGTGCTATTTTAGTTGTTATCATTATATTTGTCAAAACAAATGTACCTTTAGTTGTACCAGGCATTAAAAAAGAACAAGAAACTGAAGAAAACATAGGGTGATCTAATATTTTTTTCTGCGACTGTATAATGCCAAACCAAACTATGTAATATGACATATAGTATGCGACCTATTGCATCTATGGCTTTGAATTCAGTGTTCACCTCAGTTAACTTCATAAGTACTCACAAAATACACATATCACAGGTTATGTGATGTACATTTTATATTTTGCTGTACTGAAGGTGTTTTTTTGCAGTTACAAAAATGATTGGCTGCTTTCACAGTGCAGTCACAAACTCCTACACTGACAGACAGAAAACTGATAATTTAAAATGTCAAGCTGAAGAAAGACACGTTTATTTCCTGTTGTGTTCCCTCATCGCTTCTCCATTCCACCTAAACCAGTGGTTGCCTCAGGCATTAGCACCCAGGGAAGTGTAGTAGCGGTGGCAGCGGCAGCCCTGTGGTTAACAGTCAGAGGAAAACAAGTAATTAGCGGTGATAATTAAATCCTCCAGTCAGCCAGCCCATACTATAGAAGCAGTCTTGCTTTTCTGTCCATTAACATAAACAGTAGAATTGGTCTGTTAAAAAATGAGGAATTAGCAGATTAATTCTCTTCTATTATCTGCTCGGCGATAAGCAAATAAACAATTGGCTGTGAAAAAAATGAAATGGGATAATAGCTAGTGGGAGGACGAGGATGAGGAGGAGGATGAGGAAGACTGGGTTGTGCTACTTAACATCCAGTAGTACAAATGAGGAGCATAAGCTGACTCAGTCCTCTCACTGGACTGGGAACTATTGAGTTAATTTTTGTGGTTGTGACTAAACTGTGTTTGTTCCTCTGGGTACATTTTTTTGTCCGGTATCTCCCTGTGTTTTAGACATATTTGAGCACTGGTAGACGTACTCAAAGGTTGAGCTGTACGATATATTTGAGCATCGTCATTGCGATGTACATGTGCCACATCGCAGGTCCTGTGATGTCGGAGGCAAATTAACTCAACATGTTGTTATCTGATTTCAAGACACTGCACACAGCAATCCACCAATCACAACTGTTCTTAATTTTATTTTTTCATTTTATTTTTTCATTTCATTTTTATTGTTTATTTTGGGCTTGTGCAAAATACTTATTATATACATTTCATTATATGTACACAGATATACATAAATAATTAGCTGTAAACACTATATACATAGAGAATTTTACATAAACAATATACATATAGAAATAAGACATTGGTTGTAAACATTATGTGTATACAATACACATAATACATGGCAAGGCTAGGCAAGTTTATTTGTGTCACAGGGTAACTCAAAGTGCTTTCTAAAGGCATAAAAATCACAGAAAAAAGCAAGACATTGAAATAACATTAAAATCACATAAATACATGAATATATACAGTAATTCACTATTAAAATACAACCCTAGTAGCCTGAAAGGAAGTGAGAAGAAGTAAAACTTATTTACTTCCATCCCCAGTTTCACTTCTTAAACTTGTATGATTGCAATTATATCAGTGAAATTAGCTGCAAACATGCATTAGTACACCAACACTAACTTTAACACAATGTACAGAACACAAATGTACCCAATAAAGAAAAAACAATACGAAAAGAAATGTAAATATATCTAATAAAATGTGTCAATAAATAAATAAAAAGTAAATGAAGATCAAGGAACAAAACACACACATAAGAGGAAGAAGAAAGAAAAGAATCAGTTTGTTGAAACAGACCATGCCCCTTTACATGGAGTGAGTCGCTAGTAACACCATTGAAAAATGAGCTACGAACAAGAGGAAAATCACAAAAACTTGGTGCCAAAATAAGAAAACGTCAGTTATCTAGAATTATTTCAGCTACAAGAAGGGTGATATTGAAACACATGTTCCGTGTCGACAGTGTCTTCCACCTGTTGCCACAATGAGAGGTAACACAACAAATTTGTTTGACCATTTACTTCGGCACCACACAGCTATTAGATCCTCCTGAGTATTTTTTCATATTGCAGGGTTAAAAAAAATCACAATGTAGTTTTTTTTGCAATATCGTGCATCCCAAATCAAAGCTAGACTACCCATGAGTACTTGGTGCTTTTTACATTCTGTCCTGCGCTTGTTTACCCGAGGGAGACAGTCATCATGAAGGGAAGTGCTCTTTGTCTCTCATTAGAGCAGCTCTTTGATTTCATTAATTACTGACCTACTGCTGCTGCTGTGGTTTGGCACAATCTGGCATTCCAACCACTTACGGCCCACTGCTACTGCTCCACTCCGCATTATTTATTTATCACCTTGGCTTGATAATTAATAACCACAATTTCCCAGGGAGGCCTTGTGTGAACGTGTGTGATTGTATATGTGTGTGTATGTTTGTGTGTGTGTGAGCATGCTTATCAAGAATGGATCACTTAACCTCACCCTAATTCGACATATTGTGCTACTTCCTTCTCGTCTCTCTGTTGAGCATTGGACTTTTTCGTTGTGTCTTTGTATTAGAACGAGTGCAGCAGGTCTCTTGTGGAACAGCCGGCTCGATTCTGCTGATGAGCTCCCATCTGATATGAATCTAATATCACCAGCTGCACATCCAAGTCATTAATGGGTTGTCTGAAATGAACTCTACGCCACTATCTACTATAGAAACCTAAAAACCTCTTCAGAGGGAGTGTGCCATTTAGCTCAAAGCACACACACAGCGTTCCTCATAGACACTTGTTGGCAGTTTTACTAAATGTATGAGGGTTTTTTTTCTATTTCTGCTATGGTTGAACAGCCAAAATCAACACATGGAAAGTGGCATTACTGGCCTGGGTGCCATTAGGCTTTCTGAGACATAAAGACAAAAGTGTATCATTGTAGAGCTTGAGGACTTTTTGGCTTATGGTAGTGATGTTTGATCCCTTGGATTTCCTTTCCCATCTGATATTGAGTAAAATTCAGGCTAGTATTGGTGATACTGATCTGGTACAGATACTTTGTACAAATATATTCAATCTCTGGAAAAAAAAGTACCGTACCGTACTGTACCGTCGTCCTCCGCTTTTCTGGATCAGGGTCTGGGTCACGGGGGCAGCAGAGAAGCCCAGACAGCCCTCTCCCCAGCCACTTCCACCAGCTCCTCCGGGGGAATCCCGAGGCATTCCCAGGCCAGCCGAGAGATATAATCCCTCCAGCGTGTCCTGGGTCGGCCCCGAGGTCTCCTCCCAGTCGGACATGCTTGGGGCATCCTCCCCAGATGCCCGAACCACCTCAGCTGGCTTCTTTCGACGTGGAGGAGCAGCGGTTCTACTCCGAGTCCCTCTGGATGTCCCGGCTCCTCACCCTATCTCTAAGGCTGAGCTCGGCCACCCTGCGGAGGAGACTCATTTCGGCCGCTTGTACTCGCAACGTCATTCTTTCGGTCATGACCCAGAGCTCATGACCATAGGTGGTAGGAAAAAAAAAGTAGTGTGTTTCAAATCAGAACTTCATAAAAAATACAATGCATAAGATTAATTTTTGTTAAATTATACATTTCTTACTTTTTCTCAGAAGAATAATTTTAAAAAATATATTTTAAAAATTCAGAATTTTGAGAAATGCAAGTCAGAATTCTGAGATTAAAGTCAGAATTTTGAGAAAAAAAAATCTTAGAATAAAATTGGGCCTTAATTTTTATACTGTTTTTTTTCCAGTGGTCCTAATCATCTGCTGTACAACCTGGCTTTTCTGCCTCCATCATAATAACATACATTATATAGACTAAATGCAACTGGGTATAGCAAACTACTACATGATCAAAAACATATTTATTTTAGCAAAAGAATATCTCTGTTTTGAATGTCTGGGGTGACCAGAATTTTATGATGTTAAAATAGGGTCACAAACCAAAAAAAGATTAGGAACCACTGTATAAAGAGCTATTATAAAAATGAAAACGTGCTTATAATCATCTTCTTGGCTGTTTGTGGGGCTAAAGTAGCTCCACATATGACTCCTTTTCCGTTCTGCCATTTTTTTCCACAGACTGAGTGAGTCAGAGGTGACTGACTGAGAACCATGATGCAGTACACACTTACCCAGGTGGAAGAAGAAGTAGTTCTCACCAGTAGCGTATCATTTGGACGAGATCCCAGTAGTTTAGCTACTTTCACTGTGTTCCTGAAGTGGTCGCGCAAAAAATTACTAGACCATCAAAAGTCATCAAAAACAATGGTTATATAAGCAAGTACTAACTCTTGTGTGTATCATGTGACAAAAACAGACAGAAAAGAAAACATGGAATGTTTGAAAGCACTGTTTTTGTCCATACAATGCCATAGCTATTGATGTAAGAACTGATGTGATTTTGGTTATTATCAAGAAAACCATGGGAAATTAATAGATATCAGCTCTGAAATTAAACTCTTATGAGCTATTTTTATTGTTATCATTCTATTTGTCCAAACAAATGTACCATTAGTTGTACCAGGCATTAAAATGAACAAAAAAGTGAAGAAAACATAGGGTAGTCTAATGTTTTTTTTTGCCACTGTGCATTACCTCAAATGACTGAAGTACAAAAAATATTGATATTTTGATGTATGAATCGATTGTAGAGTGTAAACCTCTGGTATCGGAGATATCAATATTTCAGTATTGATTTGCACATCACTAGCTTATGGAAATGGAGATTGCTGAATGGATTGATCCTGTTATTACTCTTCAGTGGACAGTCCTTAAATGAATGCACACAAACTTATCACTGAATCTTATCTTCAGTTTACTACATGCTAGCTCATCCCTCATCTGCTCATTTGATCTAAACCATGTTCTCTTCCCAGCCCCATTAACCTTCAGTACTTTCTCATTTTTTTGTGCCACTTATTCACTGACTTGTCTCAGGGTGGACAGCCGTTCTGTTTTTTCTGGCCTATTGACTGCTATGACGGAGCCATCTTTTCTTCTCCTTCGCCCCTCTGTCCCTGCCTAGCAGGGCTAGTTATAGAACCCATTGACTGATTGGCTGTCGGCCCCATCGATCCCCAAGGTGGAGCTGCTGGCTATTGATGAATGGTTGCTCAATGCGTTCCCTCTTTCCATCATCTTCTCCCTAGCTCTTTACCTCTCTTATATTTTTGCTACTTTGCTCCTCACCGTCCACCTTACTTAATCTATCACTCACCTCATTTCATCTCTTGTCTGTCCATTCAGTTTCCTCTCTATCTCTTCTGCATCTGTTGCTCCTATCGTTCATCGACGCAGCAGGGATCAATGTCGAGGATAATGGGCCCCGGGCCTGCAGGGAGCCAAGGTAGGGAAGGGAAGGATTGTGCCGGTCTACAATCGTGGACCTGACATGACTTGGTTGATAGGAAGTGAAAGTAAAGATAAATTGATGGTGGGTGAAGTAAGGTGGTGATGTCGCTCAGGATAAAAAAAAAAAAAAAAGAAAAAAAAAGACAGAGAGACGTGTTGTATGCCTGAGGGCAGCTATGAGACACATGATGTGGCTTTTGGCGAGGTAACAACAGACAAAGTGCTGAGAGCAGACAGATTTGTGCCTTGCGGGCACAGTGGTACAGACTTTTTTGTGGACTTTGTGGTTGAATTAAAACACTCAACTTAAAAGCCTTTGTTCTTCAGCAAAAAACCGAGCTTTCTTTGTTGTGCTGAGACAGACATGGTGATATGTGGATCTACGTTAAAGCCGGGTAACATATAAATGTATTACCCATACTGTAAAAGGATTGTGTGGTACTGTGATAAAGCTTAAAGGATTAAATCACCCAAATCAGAAAAAAGCCATTAGTCTCCTTTATCCTGTAGGTTGCAGTTTATTTTCCTGTATCTGCTAAAATTCAGGGAAGACGTATTTATTTATTTATGTCTAGACTTTGAATTAAATGAAAATCACTATTTAGTTCAAAGTAATAAAAACAGCAGGGTTATCAACAGGTTGATTTTTGATGAATACTATAAAGAAATAGTCCAGAGGATTTTTATGCGATTTGGTGAAATAATCCTGTCCAGTTGTAATGACACCACATTAAAACTATGCATCAATGTCCTGAATTCATCATAGAATAAAGGGATATACATTCTTGTGGGCATTTGCATGTGTTTTGGTATTTTCACAAATGTGGCATCAGTGTATCTCTAAAAATAGGTTTAAGAGTTAAATTAAGTGGGCTTAAGGATGAGGTTATCGTCTCATTCTTGAATGGGAAATATTCCTCTCGCTGACTTGCTCAGCAGATGGCTAATGCATATGTATTAACCCAGTTTAACTGCAGCATTTTCAAAACATTGCACTGCTGTCACGGCTGTAAGATAGAGGTTATTTCAAATGAATTCATGTGAAACTATTAGAGGATGGAAGGCAGCCCAGAGGCTGTGTTCACACTGAAACCTTTTCATACAAATTCTTTTCTAACATGAAGTGAGGGTAGAGTAGAAGTTGGTGAGGATATGAGTTTGAGAGCAAAGTACATGTATAGTGTGTGTACTGAATGGATACATGTAAATATGTACCTATGGTTTCTCCCAGGAAAAACTGTCAGTCATGGATGTCGGTGTTTCAGAGTGAAGGGAGCGAGTGCAGACAAGAATAATCACCACAGCCTGCTTTACCATCCGAGTACACACCCTGAATGTTCTGCTTGTTTTGTGCATGTTTAATCAGGTATAGTTATTTTTATTTTTCCAGTTTTATCAGTGAATATTTTATTCTGCCAGACTAAAGTGAATATTATTTTGTCTTTGTATCCATCAATGGTGCAAAAAATGTAATAAAAGAAATAATTCTGACTGAAGGCAAAATATTTTTTTTATGTTTTGTTTCAGCTCAATTTTCTTTCTTGCTTGTGTCTAAAGAATAAAGAAATATTTCTTAGAGACACTGCATTGTATGCATTGTACTAAGGATTGGGACAAAATATTGATACAGGAATCCATGTACTATAAATTGTATCGTATACTGGTGTCAAATATTAATGTTTTTATTTAACCTTGTTGGTACATTATTATAAATTCCTCTGCCTATTCAATTCATCAGAGTCACTAGTTGGACATACTAGTTAGAACCACTATGGGGGAATTCAGTGGACTTTTTTGTAAATTTTTTAGGTGTAACCATGTCCATTCATTCAAAGAGAGGCCTGAGTCTGATCTGTGTGAAGGGGCTGAATCCCCTGAGTAAACGACTATTGTGTGAATACAGTTGATTCCATGACAATCAGACAACCTCTGTGATGATCTTTAACCTTGTATCTGTTGCAAATTATGATACCACCTGATAAGTTGTAGCATTAACCAAATCAGCCAAAAACTGAAGTTTTACGACAGGCGAGGTCCATTTATATTTGTAGTCTGTTGTGAAACTGAACTATTGACAAAATACAAATGCATTTTTAGGTGTCTGTTGCTCTTTATATAGTCAAAATCAAATTCACTAAACATGGAATTAACTAGAGGCTATGAAATCTTATCTGCCAAATAACAAGAATACGTGTCAGAACCATTAAGAGAATATTTAGTAATGTGAGGGAACTGATTGCTAGCCCTGATATGCCATTACATTTTCATTAACACTTAAACTGGACACATTGTTGTTTTTCATCTTTAGTCATTTCATTTATCAAATTCTATGATCCTGCTTTTTTCCAATTTAGGGGTACTTTGTCCTCTTCACTCACACTAATACCTTGATGTATTGTGAGTGGTTGCCTAGCATTGTGGAGTAAATTTGATCTTGTAGTCAATGTGCTGGGATAGTAAAGTATTGTGAGCTTGACTGCACCAAAAACTGGACGTGGGACCTGTCACTGTCACAGTTTACACTTCTCTACAAAAATGCTTCCAGAATACAAGTAGGGAAATGTTACCAAATTGAGATCACAAATAAAATAACATTTAAAAAAAAGTCAAAAAAGCTATTTTATTGTAGTTTCAAGGTATAGTTGTGGGTGAAAATGTGAAATTCTCTGTATTAAAAATAAAGCAGGTGTTTGTCAAAATAAATGTACTTAAAATGACTATTTATCACTACTAGTTTTACTTCAAAATACAGTAAAATACATTAACTTTTCAGTTTCCTTCTGGTAACTTTCTAGAGATCTTATCTGTTATATAAATTCACACAAACCTATGTGTATTAACAATTAAAAGCACTGGCCAACCACCACTTCTTACATTTCTTTTTTGCCTTTTCGGGTTTGAAATTCAAGCGAAACACAGTTAATGTTTAATGGGGAATAAAGTAATGCCCTGACTGTGTTAGATGTCTGCCATTATGGAAGGTGGGATTGCAAGTAAACATGCAAGTAACTGCTTTTATTTTGGTTTTATTCTCAGGTCTCTGTTCCATACATTTTTCATCGCATTCATCTTTCTCAAAAACTCTCTTTTTTTTCCCCCCTTCTTTTTTTTTTTGGAAGTTTTATTTTCTGTAAAAACAATGTAATTGTCTGCATGTCTGACTAGGTGGTGTGTTTTGCTTACCTTTGCACAGCAGGGTGTCTATTGTGTAGTGCATAATAGAGAGAAAGGGAACGAAAAAAGCAAACGCTGTATCGTGTCTGCAGCTGTGTGTGTGTGTGTGTGTGTGTGTGTGTGTGTGTTCTTTCATTTCTGCGGTTCTGTGGATACTGCTATTTGAGAGAAAAGTGACGTGATGTAAATAAGATGTTTAAGATACAAGAAGGATTGTGCCGTATGCATCAATAATTGCGTCAATGTCAGAGTGTTTCGTCCATGTTTATGCCTGTACATACACGTTGACCCTCCGTCAGCACTGTTTACACCGGCACCGCTGCAGGTACTTCTCATTCTTTCCAGCAGTGAATAAAAGAAAGTGAGGGCAGAATACAGCAAAGTAGGGAGAGGGAGAATGAAAGAGACGAGAAGAGGTGAATGTAGAAGAAGACGACCTAATTTAATCTAAAGTGGTTCTCAAATTGAACCAGAGGGAAAACAAAGTCAGCACAAAACCTTGGAGCTCCTCTGCACTTATGTAACGGCCATGCCTCCCCACTTCTTCTCCTTTACTTATGAATAAGAGAGAGGCAGAAATGTAGGGAGCAAGGACAGGAAAACGGGAACGAGTGGTGCTGAGGAAGAAAAAGGAGGGAAGGCAGGTGAGCAGCTAAATGGAGGAAATTAGAGTAAAGGAGGTTGAGTTGAGCAGGTGAGATGGAAGTGGATAAGCATTAGGGCTGCACAATATTGGAAAAAAAATGACATTGCAATTTTTTTTTTTAACCTTGCAATATATATTGCAGTTTTCTTTTTCATTTTTGGTGATTTTCTTCATTTTCAGCAATTTTCTTCTTTGTTTTTGGTGATTATCTTCTTCATTTATGGTGATTTTCTGCCTTGGTTTTGGTGATTTTCTTCATTCTATGTTATTTTTTTTATTTTCAGGGATTTCCTTAGTTTTCAGTGATTTTCTTCTTTGTATTCAATAATTTTTGTCGTTTATGGTCATTTTCTTTGTGTTTGGTGATTTTCTTCATTTTCAGCGATTTTCTTCTTTGTTTTTGGTGATTTTCTTTGTTTTTGGTGATTTTCTTCTTCATTTATGGTGATTTTTTTCCTTGGTTTTGGTGATTTTCTTCATTTTCTGTTATTTTTTTAAATTTTCGGTGATTTCCTTAGTTTTCAGTAATTTTCTTCTTTGTCTTCAACAATTTTTGTCGTTTTTGGTAATTTTCTTTGTGTTTGGTGCTTTTCTTTATTTTCGGTGATTTTCTTCCTTGCTTTTGGTGATTTTCTTCATTTTCTGTTATTTTCTTCTTCACTCTCTCTTGTTCATTGCTCCTTCGTCAATATTGTTACTAGCAACTGTGTGTCAGTTACCCTTGAAATTAGATGAGAACATGTCGAGTTCATTTTCCTCCTACATTACAGGACCTGCGATGTGACTATTGTGCACACATACATTCCGATGACGATGCTCAAATGATATATTACACAGCTCTAATAAGCATGTAGGTGAGGGTACAAAAATGATGAGGCTGTTGTTGAGGATGAAGATGATAAGGTGTGACACCCAAAACTTGGGGCTGTCTTTGTCACGCGTGCTGCGGTTCCTTGTGCTTTTTCCCTCACTTCATGTTTTCTTTCGCTCTCTGTCGCTCTGACATCAAACTGTAAGGCCCCAGCAGGCTCAATTCAACATAGTGGCCCGAATGAGTGTCTGCTTAAATAATGCAGTCTGCTGGCTGCCTGGCTGGCTGGACTGAGGAGAGACTAAGGGAAAAGATGGAGAAAGTAGTGGCACAGTGCAAAGATACAGACTTGTATTATTTAAGAGTCCTCAGAAAAGCTGCAAGTAAGGCTCTCTCAGAATTAAAAACCCAGCCTCAGAGTGCAAGCTGTGGGTAAAAAGTCATATCCATACAATATGTTCCATAAATGTAAGTATCTGTGCCCATTGGTGCATGGCATGCGCTGATGCAGGTGCATGTACAAAAAACATGCCATGTTAACATTATACCATGCTAATCTGTGAATTGATTTGTTTTATAACTTTATTTTTACTGTTTTAAATTTTTACAATACAAACAATACAAACACAAGGGATATTTGGGATACATTGACCACACACACACACACACACACACACACACACACACACACACACACACACACACACACACACACACACACAC
>JAPTGZ010000003.1:30315334-30325637 GCA_029814645.1 Fowleria isostigma
ATAGGCTCCATGCGACCCCCGTGACCCTAATGAGGATTAAGCGGGTTAAGAAAATGAATGAATGAATGAATGATAAAATAAACCTTTCGTTGCTAGTAAATAGATGGAACTGGAACATTATCAAACAAAAACTATGAGGTAACTTCCATTCTTCTTCTTTCTTTTCCCTCTGTCCTCGTTGGAATAGGGTCTGTTTTGTTTTGTGGAGTTTTTTTTTTTTTTTGCTGGTACTTACAGGATCTTATGAACCAACTAATTAAACTTTGCCTCACATCCAGGGTGACACACACAGCATGTTCACCATTCTCCTTTGCCCAGGCCTTCTGCATGGTCAAACAGCATTACACAGATAATTCCTATTACCCCGAGCACCCTCACTGTTCACCCTTATGAGTTTCTTTGCCACCGTCTCTCTCTCCCTCCTTCCTGTTCTCTACATGCTTGCTCACCCTTGCTCCAAACTCTCCTCCCGTCTTCCCCGCTCCTCTCCACCCTTCAGCAATTCTTTCTCAAAGACAAAAAGTTTTCTACCCCTGTCTGAGGGATTGGATCGATCCATCCTCAGACCTCCTGCCAGCGCCCCCTCGACTGCTGGGCCGAACCATTAAACTCTGCATGGGGGGATTATGCCTTCGTCCTCTCCGTTTTCCCCTTGACTTGTCTTCTCTTGCTTCCCTAGCGCGGCCTCATCCCTCCAGCTGACACTTTGATACCCTCTGGATCTCTCAGTCCTGCACTCCTTCATTTATTCCCACTCCCTGTCTTTGATCGATACCTCCACTTCTACTTTTCTCTCCGCCTGTCTGGGCTTCTCCCATGCCCCTGCATCTTTTTCAACTATGTGTTCATATCTGCGTGTTTGTCCAGTGCCCACCTGGTAAGTCACAGGAGGGAGATGCCAATTATTGCTCGGGCACCGGATACTTTGACCGGCAACCGCTGAGTCTGTGTGGACCGTACGACTTTGTTGCCTTTTATCAGAAACATACCATATAAGTTAGCAAAGATTAGAGCCTGTAGGTGTGTGTGGTTGACACCGCACCCCCTCTCCTCCCCTGGCCGATAAGGTGAGTCAATACACAGTGTGAGAAAGGCAATAACCCCTGGTGGCAAACCTCTTATCCCTCATCTCTTCCTCTCCATCTTTATTCCTCTTCCTCAGTCCCTCCATCTCTCTGTGTCACAATGTCGCTCTACCTCTCTTATCCCACTTCCACTCATGTGTGTCTTTGACCCAGAGGACGCCTTTTAAACACCCCTGGTAGGAACCAAACAAAACAAAGTGTGAGGGAAAAAAAACAAATCGATATAGGAGAGAACAGAGAGGGTTGATATGGCTGGGTCCTCTGGAGAGTTTGTGTTTATGTATGTATCTGAGTGAAAGGTGTCTGTCAAAGGCTGTTTGAGTTGTCACACCCTTTAATCGCATGAGCAGACAAGACGTCAGATGTACATAATATGCACACATGGAAACGAACATACTTACTTATACAATGTTTCTATGCAAGTATGAAAAAGTATGGAATTTGATTTTATACATTTCCAGGTCTGGAAAAGTATGAAAACAAATGTATGGACAAATATACATGCTTCCATTTTTCTATTTTTTAAAACATAAAATTATGAATATCTAGAAAATATAACTAGATCCATCTGTTTTTTAAGGTGTTTGCTAGTGCTAAAATGTTTGTGTGAGAGCACATACAGTAGGCTACACATCCCAGAAAACATTTGAGCAGATTGACAAGTTGAATGCCCCGCCCTCTGCTCTTACCTATTTTAAGCCCCGCCCAGGTATCGTCATGTTCCACTGCTGCTTTGACGGACAGGTGTCGTCCACACATTGTTGGTGAGGGAGCTATTCGACATGCCTCGTATGATCATTGGCAGAACTCATAATGGGTGGATGTAAATTCTCTGAGGACTGGTTTGTAATCCCAAATATAACGACTGGTTGGTTAAAGGTAATGAATGGATAAAGAAAAATAAATGCAGACTTTGTGTAAATCACAACTTAAAATAAAAAAGCAATGTACTGAATTTATCTGGGTTTGGTCTTTTTTGAATGAGCTACATCATCTAGCTATAATCTTCTGGAAATTATTTGGTGACATAATGGCATACATATTCAGAATAATAAAAACAGACTTAATTTTATCATTTATTTACTTAAATGTTACAAGTTTTTTTTTTTTTTTTTTTCACCAAGTCATCTAGAAATTAGAAAAAAGTATGGAATTTTGAAATTTCAAATGTGTAGAACCCTGTTTAGGATTTGCCTGAACAGTCAGTAAGGCTTGACATCACTCTCTTTGTGTCTTTACACACTTTGGTGCGTGCGTCGGTGTGGGATTTCTGTTTTCCTCTAACCCTGCAGAACTCTCAATTCCCGCTGCCCAGTTCCCCAAAGACACATTTGTCACTTTGTCATTTGTCATTCTGGAGTCCCCACGGCTGACTGGCCTTAGTGTGTGTGTGTCTGTGTGTGTGAGTGTGTGTGTGTTCTGCTGGACACGACCCAGCTGCAGCCCTCATTCTGGCCTCATTACTTCACACTTCACCCCTCTCCTTCCTCCAACTCTCCAGCATAATCGTTGTCTCCCTAGCTTTCCCCTATTCACCTCATCTCTGGCTCTCTTGGCTGCAATGCTCCGCTTTTGCTATACTTTTCTTTTCTTTTCTTTTTTTTCTTCAAAGATACTTCAAAGATACTGTATTATATACTACACTGTTACGCATAAAGTTGGAATAATTTTATTTTTCGGCACATTTCCCTTCATATTCTTATTCATACACGTCACTAATCACCCTTCAGTAGGGCAATGATTCCATACCGAGTCCCAGTTATACTTTATCTATGAAGAATAAATCACATTTTCATTATCATTTCATGAGGAGGTAAAAAATATTTTATTCTAATTTCAAGGGGAACAATGTAGAGTCACGAAAAAAGTTATTAGATCACCGTATGTTTTTTTCAATTTCTTGTTCATTTTAATTCCTGGTACAATTAAAGGTACATTTGTTTGGACAAATATAATGAAAACAACAACAATAGTAAATAAAAAGAGTTTAATGTCAGAGCTGATATCTATTCATTTTCCATGGTTTTCTTGATAATAACCAAAATCACATTAGGTCTTTCTTTAATATCTATGGCATTGTTCTGACAAAAACACTGCTTTTCGACATTCCATGTTTTCTTTTCTGTCTGTTTTAGTCACATGATACACACAGGAGTTAGTACTTGATTGTATAACCATTATTTTTGATGACTTTTGATGGGCTAATATTTTTTTCCGCAACAGTATATATCTTCTTCCAATAAACTCATCATGTTCATAATCATGCTAGTCACTTTTAATTCTACCCTATTTGTTAGTGTATTTGCAGTTTCCTAAAGAGCCTCATGGGTTTCCAACCAGAAGATGAACACATTTCTTAAAAGTGTCTTAATGATTTTAGATTAAAAATGTAGACAAAAAATTAATGGAACTCTCCAAGTTTTTACTACTAAATCACAAAAATGGTCATTTTGGAGCTCCGGAAAATAATATTATGCATAGGGTGTATGGATTGATTTGTCTTTAGTTTGCTTTTCATGATATCTTTTTCAGTGACATTTAAGGTAAGTGGAATATGATTTCTTGAAGTTGAAGCATTAATATTTAAACCACTGAAAAAAAAACATGAAAAATAGAAAAGCAGCATCAAAATATCCAGTCAATTATCCAAGTATAACAAAAATAGTAAGCTACAGTTAATTAAATAAATGAGAGCTGATAAATAAAACTCCCACTCATAAAAATATGAGGTGATCATTTATTTTCTCATAAGATTACAATGTTGGTTAAATTTTTCCTTGTCCTTTTTTTTTTTTTCCTTTTTACTCTTTTTCTTAGGACATTGGTCATCACTAATTCATTCGACCCTTAGCCCCATTTGCCCCTATCAGGATGGATATCATAATTAATTCATTACTGAGTGCGTGTATGTGAGTGCTCGGGCTGATATTCACTGCATTAGCATTAGCGTTAGGTAGATGTGTGGGCAGATGTAGGCGTTGAAATGGGAAATGGGGAATTGTAAGAATAAAAAGAAAGGAAGGGGGCTTGGATACCCTGCAGTGCGGAGTTCCCAATGGATGCACGCACACACGCTAACATCTGTCGGTTTCCTAGATCTCCTCCTATAACATAAAACTTCCCTCAGGCACGTAAAGTAAAAGGCAAACTTGTACATACACACAACATAAATGATCCACACGCAACATGAAAGCTGGGCCGTATACGCACGTACACAAAAAGCAGCTTGTGGCATATATGATCAACACGCTACAATTACCATGCACGCATGCACAAGGAATCCCCCCGCCCCCTTCACATATATCCTGAATATTCCAATTACCCAGATGTACACAAACACTCATTTATATTTTACTGTATGTATTCCCATGTCAGTCATTGTGTGCTCACTGTGCTGTCATGCTGTCTTTATCTCAGCTGAAGCTTTCGAAGAGCGTCGTGTGGTGCTTGTCACAATCCCTTCACCTCAGTGTCATTGAAATCTTCCCCAGAAAAACACCATCATTAGCTCTTCCTTAAGGGACATCACTGTGGGGCGAAATAACAGGGTTTTTACAGCCCTTCGTCAGCAAATGATGAGAAATTCCCAAATTTGATGGATAAACCAAGTATCACAGCTTATTACTGGCCTTGTGTTGTGGCTGGAGGGCTTTGTTCTATGCTTTTGCTGATATTCTCTCAATTGATTAAAGCAGCAATATCATCATCATTTTTCTTGCCGTTTCCATTCACAATGATAAAGCAACAAAAGAAATGCCATCGTCTTTGTAATTTATTTTACACCCGTGACTGACTGTGCATTTTATCAGTAACCAAGGAATGGCTAGGTGATTGCATCGAGCTGTCATAATGACAGTGATGCTAGTCGCGCTGGCTCCATACATGAATAAGCTTGGCTGTGTGTACGTGTGAGTGTGAGCGCAAGGTTTATAGACCATGCTAAATGTCCCTGGGATGTGAGCCACGTCGTATGGCCGCTTTCTGTCTGTCTGCTTTCTGCAGCACAGATCAGCACAGCGCTGATAAAGCGTGAAGATAACAGTGGCACCAGTCAAGGACACTCTCTTCTCTCTCTCTCTCTCTCTCTCTCTCTCTCTCTCTCTCTGTCTTCCTCCTCCTGCATAGATTTCTGTGTCTTCCTCTCCAGCTCTCATTCTATCTCTCATTGTCTCTCTGCATCCATCTGTGTCCTCTATGCTCACATTGCCATCTTTTGATCCCTTTCTCACTATTTTATTGGCTCTCTCTTTTTTCTCTTGCCTTTTTACTCTTGTTTTCAGCATGCTCTTGTGAATCTTTCCAATACTTTTGTGTTCTTTTTGCTTGAGGATAGTTTTTATTGTTGAGGCAAAACTGTTGACCGATTCTCAGCCTGACCAATTATCAAATCAAATATTAGCATTTTTATGTTTATCTGTGTTTTATCCCCTTATCTCTAAAAGGGAAGTGGACTCTGTTTTTGTGTGTGTGTTTCAGACATCACACAAAATCTGTACAGAGCTGACTGCTGTACTTTGGCATACTTACGTATTTTTAGTCAAAGGAATGACTAGCAAAAACAGCAAGTTGATAGGACCAATATTTTGGGAAATATTAGTAATTTTGGAATACAATACCTGTACAATCATGTTGTTATGCCCAGAATCACATGAATGCGTTGGCGGTGACTGCTGGACAAATGCGGTACAGCATGCAAGAATACACCACAAATATCTGTGCAGGGGGACGAGGATGTTGCCCCTCAGGGTCAGGATGAGGTATTCTTGTGTTACTGTTAATCTCTATGACATCAGGACATAAATTTTTACTGCAGATGTACAGCTTTGGAAAATTAATTAACACTAGCTTTATAATTTATAGCAGTGTCACTGGTAAAATGAACATTTTTAGTTTATTCCAGAAGCTACTGAAAATATTTTTCCACATTTCTAAATAAAAAATCTTGCCAGTAATTTTATTTGTAGAAGATAACTGGCTTGAATAACAAAAAGACTTTGTTCTCAGACCTTTAATGATGGAAATAGAAAAATTATATTATTTTTAAGAGCACAGTACTGACTTCAGCTCAGAAATGAATGTTTTGTGAAAATTACCTTGATTTTCATCACGGCTTTGATGTGTCTTGGTGTGTTTTCCACCGGTGTTTCATATTATCATACATTGGTGACTGCTCTTGACCATATTACAGAGAGTTTTCATTGATTTTTTTAGTCCTGGAAATGTGTCTTTTATTCTGTTTTTTGGAGCTTTGTATCAGATGTAAATATTGGTTATTGGTTTCTTTTATTAACAGAAAATAAACTAATACCTGGAAAGTCTACTCCTTTGGCTTGGTTCTATTAAAGGTAATTCTTTAAACCACAGTACATTTTGCTTTGTAGCAGCAGACTTCAGTCACATGTCCACATGCTTTTGGCTTTATAGTATCTGCAGTTATGGATTATTATGTAGTGACGTTTTACTGTGGCGGTCAGTGGTTATCATAGAGTGATACTTTATTGGTCCCTATAAGGAAATTTAAATTCATACACCACTGAGAGGTCAGAGTTCAGTGAGCACAGACCAACAAAGGCAGTGTGTGTGAATCCAATTCCACTTACTTGTGCTTTGGGAAAGTATTGACAGATTCATTTGCGCATGGGTGTGTGTTGTTTTGCAAGTGAGTGCTGTCAGTTAAATTGAAGAGCAGATTCTCCCACAGAGAAAGACAAGCTACCTGCTGCTTCAGTCTACATCAGCTCTTTAATTGTCTCTGTTTTCCTTTGTCTAACACTTATCCACCTGTTTATTTGTAAGCTGCACTTTACATGAACTCTTTAATATGTGTTTGTTAACAGAAAACTGGGGTGGACAGATGAAAGAAAAGAACATAAGTGTCCATGTAAAACTGTGAGATGAAGGGGGCGCGAGTAGGGGGGCAAACAGCGGAGGAGACATGCATCTGACTTTTAAGTAGCCGTCACACTGTGAAATATGTGTCCAGGCAGATCTGACTGAGCCAGGGTCACTTGTTGTCATGTGAACTGAAAGAAGATGAAAGATTCTCTTTTGCATTTCAGCCATTCGTATTACCATAATACCAGATTTACTGGCGGTTAGCAACGGACAACACAACTTCAGAAAATTGCTTACATCCTCAGCGACTGATGTTCAGCTCCTTACATGTGCCTTAAAAGTAGTACCCTCAAGTTCACTCAAAAGCCTGTTGCATGGGATAAAAACAATCACACACTCTGATTTCCTCTCATCTTCCTATTTAATGTCGAAGAGAACACCACTCCACATCAGAGGGGGATTTAGAGGGCAACAATAGACTGGCAAATGAAACAAAGGATGTGAAGAAAGCAAACAATAGATGGTGATACACTCCCCACACCTGACAAACCCATTGCCCTCCTAACAGGGCTAACTCCTTTCCTTCACCTCCTTTTCACCACATCTATCTCTTTTGTTCCGCCAGTGGCACTTCTTCTGGATCAGATCGGACTTGTCACGAGAGCTCAGTAATCCCTCCATTACAAGTGACCTGTGTGTGTGTGTGTGTGTGTGTGTCTGTGTGTGTATGTGCATGTGTGCATGTGTGCATGTGTGTGTGAAAGTCAATGTCTCTAGGGCTATGGCCTAGATTGAATTATTCATGAAGCATGTTTATTCCTTCTCTTTTACGCCAAGTCTCTCTCATTTGGTCCATTCCATCCCTGTACCCTTAACACCCCCCCCCCATCCTCGATCCCCATGTGTTCACCCCCCTCTCCTTGTCTGACCCTGCTGCTGGCTGCTGACAGACAACCAGTCTCACGCCATGTCAGCATGCCTTGACACACTTAAACATGATTGCTTGTTCCCGCACATTATAAACACCATATAGTGCATTTACAATACACTGAAGACTTACGCTGTTTGTCTGCTCACTTGAACATGAGTCGCGGGGGAGGTAGAGGACAGAAATGTTCATCTCTTGTCCTCAGAGAGTGAGTCTGATATGTCAGCGGGATAGCTCTCTAACTATACTCAAATAGACACTTACAAAGTCTGAGACCCAATGCATGATGGGATGTGTTTCAGTTTTTTAATCATGATGTCTGCATAACTGAAGTTGAGATAATGTCCCTTAAAAAGGCCCAATGTAGGAATTATGTACACAAATACACATATTGAATGCAAAGTAATGCGTAATTCTGCTAGTTTTCTGGGAGCTTGTGGATGTGTACCTGGATGGACAAAACGGAGCAGTACCACCAGGAACAGTGGAGGCAGTGTTGAGATTTGAACAGAATAATTTCCATATATAGCTGCTTTCGAAGAGTGACTGTGTGAGTTAGTGAAAAACTACCGGATATTTATGACAACTACTCTTCTGAATATTAACATTAGTATCCACATTAGTAAAACCTCCTCTGTCGTCGCCATGTTTGTGTGTTGACTTTCTTCTTTATCGTCTCAAAACACGTTACTCTTCTTCATGGTATTCGGCCGCTATAGTAACTAGAAAAGCACTCAGAGACCGCAGACCTCCGTCAAGCATGATAGTTCCTCCCATATTGTGACTCACACCAAAGTAATAATCCTACATTTATTTGTATATATTTTACAGCAAACATAACATATACAACAACAACATAGTGTATGTACAAAGAGATGCAGACTTACTTTTTTTTTTCTTAGGTAGTTTTCTGTTTTTTCCATTTATTTATTTTTTTGCATTGTTTATTTATTTCATAAAAAACAATATAATATACAACAGCAAAATATTTACAATAGCAACAGAACCTGTTGGAAACTTCTCCTGTATTTTTTCCCAAGTCCCTTGACTTTTTTTTTTTGTGGCGTTATATGCACAAATGCAGAGAATGGTCTTATCTCCCAATGTTACAGAATCCTTTAAAAAAAAATCCTGGATCCAGGTGGCGATCCAGATCACTCCCAAAATCTAATCATTCGTTCCTTGTGTCATTTCCATCATGTCCTGAAAATTTCATCAAAGTCTGTCTTGTAGTTTTTGCGTAAAGTTGCTAACAGACAGACAAACGCTGGCAAAAACAAAACCTCCTTGGCGGAGGTAATAATTAAGAGTAGCGCCCTCTAGTAGACTGATTAAGAAATGCTCATTTGAACATACAGGACATTTAAAGGAAGTAACACTTGACAACATTTAAAAGGGATGTATGTATTTATGTTCGTAAAGCGAGCATGAATGATCCGTAATTGTTCCATGAATCAGAATAGAATAGAATTGAATAGAAGTTACTGTCATTATAAGAAGATTAACACAACAGATTGTGACTCCTTTGTGCTACAATACGATACATGCCCTCATCAATATTTTATGCCACCCTCACTTAGTTGTCTGTTTAATATTTTATTGGTAGTTTCTTTTGTATCTGTATCTTGGAGTATTTTTGACAATTGTTTTGCTTTTTTGACATTTTCAAGCCAAATTCAAATATAGATTCAAATACACATTAGCGCATTTGTTCCAGTTTTCTTTGTTGCACACACAAGACATCTCATCATATGACTCCTCAGTGAAAAACATGCACTCTGATCCTCACATGGCAGTCACAGCAATGCAGCCACAGAGTCGACCTCAGACGTAAAAGTGTTCTTTTGTCTCAGACAAAATTATTAGATCATCAAGTCATCAAAAAACAATGGCTATGCAGTCAAGTACTAATTCCTGTGTGTATCATGTGACAAAACAAACAGAAAAGAAAACATGGAATATGCTATAGTTATTGATGTAAGAACTTACGTTTTTAGTTATTATCAAGAAAACCATGGAAAATGAATAGGTATCAGCTCTTATATTAAACTCTTTTGAGCTACTTTTGTTGTTATCATGATGTTTGTCCAAACAAATGTACCTTTAGTTGTATTGTACCAGGCATTAAAACATACAAGAACTTAAAGAAAATATAGGCTAGTCTAATAAGTTTTCCATGACTGAAAACTCTGCTACAGATATTTTTTTCTACCACCCTGCTTGATTCTTGGTCTAGGCGGCCTTTGTTACATGCCATTTCCCATGTCCTCTACCATCCACTTTCAAAACAAAGGCTCAAAAAATTCCCTAAAACTGAACTTCTAAAGTACTGGCCAGAATAATAAAAGTAAAGCACTGTCGCTGCGGTATGTATATGTTTATACAGTAAACCCTTGTTTTTCGCGGGGGTTACGTTCCAAAAAGAACCCGTGATAGGCAAAATCCGTGAAGTAGA
>JAPTGZ010000003.1:30341516-30352886 GCA_029814645.1 Fowleria isostigma
CACACACACACAGACACACACACACACACACACACACACACACACACACACACACACACACACACACACACACACATGGAACCTCCAAAAACATTTTAACTGTCTCATGCTCTGACCATGACTCCACCCGCTAGTGAAAACACTTAATCAGCCTTATGGTCCGAGTGACCCCCTACCACTATCTACATTCATCTCTGCACCGGTTCAGCTTTTTAATAACTTTGGATCAGGGATGCTGGATCTCAAATGTTGTGCAGAATGAGCAATGAGAAGGAATTTCATTGGCCTGCTCAATGCAGAGAGGAGGCTGTAATGTAGAAATCATAGAAATATGTGATGATGCGAATGTTTGTCAGTGAGGAAAAGTTATCTTTCCTGCTACCTTTTGGCCTATATCATTGTTGGAATGAATGTCTACAAAAACATATAATCATATTCTCATATTTTTCTTGGGGGGAAAAAACAGCATGCAGGATTTATTTCTTAAAGATTAGTTCTTAAAAATGTTTCACAAATAAGAAGCTTATGTTACTTGACTACTACAAAACAAATATCTGTGATGCGGGATTTGGAATTATTTGCATGAAGAAGAAACATTTCCACATCTCCCCAGAGTCTGACAAGTGGGAAATGGCATTATGACCTTGACTTACATATAAATCACATTTCAAAGAAAGATCGCTTTTGTGATCAGTAAAGCTTTAATTGTAGATGCAAGCAAAAATCTTTAGGGAATAAACCAACAGCATAGTGTAGAACAAAAAGGCCTGCACAGAAGTAAGTGGGAAGCTCATATTGTCACACATACTATACAATAGGTAGAAAGACAGGAGAAGCAAACACCTGCATGATGTAACAGCATGCAATGAAACACTGCCCTGTGAACAATGTGAAGGTTTTGTTAAGATAATTGACTCGTATTCATTCACACATTAGTCCATCATCAGCTTCATTTTTTTAAATAAATAGAGAATTGCAGGATAAAATTTCCCCAGTATTTTATCTCTCAAAGAGCTAAAGAATGGACCTCAACTAAAAGCATCTACTGATCTAAAATGTTTAGTTACTTGTGAACTACTGAATCTAACAATAGAAAGAATAAAGTAATTCAGGAATCAGATGTGGCCCAGTTCAGAGGCTCCGTAGTGTTAATGGTGCAAGTGTAGGTGAAATTCTCCACTTCATCCACATTATATTATGGTGGCATGACTTTGGACAAAAATAAAATTCAGATTTTTCCCTCAACAAACTTTTGATTTTTTTAATTTCAATCTGGGCTTGTGATGACATTAGGCAGCATATCATTTTTGTGTGCAGTCCACAATGCAACGCCCTGCTCACACTCTGGCATGTAATGAAGCTTGAGGTGCTGAAATAAGTTGGTTGTGCTGCTGTCTTTGATACTACCCTCAGGTTGAGTTTGCAGTGAGGAATGGTTTGGTCTTCATCAGAAACTTCAAAGCCATAGCAATTCCACACAACCCACTTGCTCTTGCTATTTTTAGCCATAAACTTCTCACTCTACTTAGCAAACAGCGTTTTGGTAGCGGTGTGTGGAGACCAAAGACTGTGGAGACCATTCTCACAGTTAGGAGGAGGAGCCTACAGTCAACCCTGAGACACGCGAGAGATGACAATCAATTTGATAATTACCCTTTTTTATACATCGCCCTAATTAAATAATTCAATTTTGATTTCAAATTTACTAATCATGCAGCCCTACATGGTATAGTATTTTATAATCTGTACAGTTTTGAAGTAAAAATTCTTATTTCAATACCATGCAGATGTGGAAAAAATTATTAGACCACCTTATGTTTTCTGCAATTTCTTGTTCATTTTTTAGGCCAGGTACAACTAAAGGTACATTTGTTTGGACAAATGTTATATCAATAATAACAAAAACAGCTCATAGGAGTTTAATTTAAGAGCTGATATCTATCCATTCTCCATGTTTTTCTTGATAATAACCAAAATCACACAAGTTCTTACATCAATATATGGCATTGTACTGACAAAAACAGTGCTTAAAGGCATTCCAAGTTTTCTTTTCTGTTTGTTTTAGTTAAATGATACACCGGAATTAGTACTTGATTGCACATCCATTGTTTCTGATGACTTTTGATTTCTAATAATTTTTTCCACGCCTGTAGATGAACATGGTGTAATAACTGCCACTTTTCATATTACAGTACCCCCCCCAACCCTAAGGAAACATAGGTCATAAAATATGCAACAAAAACTTGTGCAACATTATAATTCTAAAGAAATTGCCACACAGGAAGATGCATCAGTTAAATACATATATTATTATTTATTTTGTTTAATTAGTGTAAAGGATATGCCTAAGCAGATGGTTCTTCCCACTCAATAGACTCTTTGTCAGGAGGCTAATGTTTGCAAGTACCGTAAACAGCTCTAATTCCATCACTGCTGTGAAGGCACGCATGCATGTGCAAGCACACTCTTTTCATTCACATACATTAATACTAATATGGTGTAAAACGTTGCACAGCCCTCACAGCTGTATTTGTAATTACTCCGTATAAGCTCACATGGAGATGCACCTTTTCCTGTTCCAGTACACTCTAAGTGATTCTAATAGGTGTGTGTTCCAGGTTGAAGAGCTATCTGATTACCCTTGTCCTCCTCTTGTTTAACAGTTTCAATAGATGGTAGATTGAATGAACTACCCTACAGTGTATTGCTCCCTTTTCTTCTCCTCTGCTGTACTTAAGGATATACATCAGCAGTCATCTATCCGCACTCTTGGCAATCATATTTATCAGGCTGATTTGTCTATATCTGGGTCACAGTCTTAATGAAAATGGTTGATTCAGATGAGCCGAATGAAAATGGAGTGTCATTAGTAGGCGAGACTCATTCAAGTTCACATCTCAGATTTGAATAGCTGATTCAGGGGAATAACATGAAATCAGCGTGTCACAACCAACAGCGGGTTGAAGATTATGCTTGTTAATTTCCAGAACCAGTCCGTATTAAACACACACAAATGAGGGGTTTGCAAGAAAACAAAACTCTGTACTGGCTAGCCATAATAATATCCTCACCAGTGAAACTAATTGGTTTCCAGTTGCATATATGGGTGGATGCTTAGTGAATGCAAAATGTAAACGTGTTGGTTTATTGTGGTCAGATTTAGATGATGTGATGTTGCTTGGTGTTTGTGGTTCATAGTTATTTCAGTCTCTCACCAAACACACACATATTGACAGTGCTTTCATTTGCTCTTTATACAGCATGCTCACAGACAGAAACAGACACGCACATTCTGTATATGAAAAATTGGAGGTTGTGAAGAATGACATTACATATTGCCATTGCAAATGGGGAGAGATGTAAGTGTCTAAAAGGCTGGTGTGTGCATAACCTTCAGCAGCATTACAAATCAATATTACTTCTCTTACCTAAGCTTTCTTCGCTCTCAGTTTGAAGGAGGAATTGTATTTTAGTATGACAGGCAGGAGAGATGGGTGTGTGCACATGCGCATGCACAAACACACACACACGTACAGCACAACAGCATGACTGTTAAAAAAGAGCAGAACATTGAATCTCATTTTGCAAGCGCTCGACCTGAAATTGCCTGACATTCACATGCAAACGTGTTTGCTGACTTGCGGCTGATATGGTTATAATGTAAATGACTGAGACGCTTCTCTCTATTGCTCATAACCACACATATGCACAAATATATACACATACACAATATATCACTCTTACATTTACACTGACTCACTGAACCTGTCTGTTGCTTTAAGCTGTTTCCATGCAGTGTGGGTAAGTGTAGTTTGGAGAGTTATTTTATGTGCAGGACAGTCCATCTGGATATGATAATAATGATGATGATGATGATGATGGTAATGATGATAATGGATATCGTAGTGACATAAAGGCTCAGAGCCTCAAGGCCACTTTTTAAGGCTTGACCGATCAGCTTTGCATTTTTAACACCTTATTTTCCTCGCTATCTTTCTCAAAGTCTTTTTTTTCCTGATGCCGTTTCTCTGTGTCCCTGTTGTCATCCTGGAGTGTCATTTCATGTCAGTCCATTTTATAGTGTGATTTTGAATTCTTAGACACCAGTGCTGCTTTGTAGTCTGGTGGGGATTTGTATCTGCATGTGCACATTAGCATTTTGAGACTTTCCCTTGCTTGTGTATGTGTCTATGTGTCTATGTTTGGGCACTACTATCCTGAAATCTATCTGTGTGTTTGCTTTTCACACACACATACCTACACAGCTTGGATTAAGGTGCTTGAGAAAGACATGGACATAATTAAATGGCTCAGAGGTTCAGCTAAATGGATGCCACTCACCATCTGCACACCACAGGATAAGGTGGCCATCTCACAATCATGGTCTCTTGAATTCAGATGAGGCTCGGTGATGCCAACACTTGGATGTGAAGGATGGGGACAGAATTTGATGTGTGATTCCACCCTCATTGTACCTTCCCATTCCTTTGAACTGGTGAACAGAGAAGGGAATGACACGGTATTTAGTAAAGGTAAAAGTTAAATGTCACAAAATGCCCCAAAACACATTTTTTATGTAATATTAAGGCAATAGCATTTATTCAATGATTACACCCATAAATATGCTGTGTATACGTTTAGAACCATTAAATAGTGCTGTGTTTATCAGTATGTCTGTTTTTTTCCCCCCCTTTGAATGCCTATTACTTATTACCACAGTAACAACTATTTTTCCTAGGGTCCACACAAAAATGCAGACTCAGTTTTATTTGTCATTTGATCAATGGTACGTGATAGAGCAAAATATACTTACCCAGGTCTCAGTTTTTATAGCATGAGGAAGATAAAAGAATACAATACAAAATAAAAATATAAAAGGTAAATAGGGTAGAATAAAAGCTATAAAATGAGCAAAAAAAAAGAATTAATTAAAAATGAAATAACTTCTTAATATGTACAAAATTGCACAGTATGCAGCAACAGTACATGTAACAATACATACAAGCAACACATTTAGACATTATTGGCCCCAAATAACAAAAAAGATAAGTACAATGAAAGAATAAATTATTTATTTTTGGTTTGTACATTAATCATTACATTTAGTACAATAATCATAATAATAAAAAACAAAAAAAGGAATTGGCTAGAGGCAAAAGCTTTTTTTTTTTTCCTTTTCTTTTCACCTGATACACTATTTACATTAAATGAAATGTGTACAGCATCTAGCAGTTTTATTATAAGAAAAGAATCAACAAAAACATATATACCATCTCAACTGAATATTCCCGAATGATTTTATACTTAAGCCATTTTTTAAACTTTGTCAAAAAAAGTGAACAACTTAAATTCATCGTAATCAAGTCCATTCCATAATATTTAGTTACATCTGTTAATATCACAAAAGCAAACTAAACAGCGTACTAAAGAAGGGACAATCTATTTGTGACACAATCTAGTATCAAATCAAAACCAACATCAGAATGAACAGCTTAAGGCAAGTCTAATGATCAGAGGCTCTGAGTTCTTAGAAACTCTAAAATCTGAAAAAAATGGATCATGGTGCTACAAAACTATCAGACTAAACTACTTAGTACCAATACAAACTGTGCAATATATGCATTTCCTTTAAAATTGAGGGCAGATTTCTGTGTGGGCATGAAATGGGCCTTTAAACATTTGTAATAGTCTTATAAAGGTCTTAGAAGTTCTTAATTTTAATTAAATTTAACTTGTTGAAATCTGCAAAATCCCTGAATGGTGTTGAAAAGCTTCCAGACTAGAATAATAACATGTAGTTGTAGTACAAACTGCATGCCAGACCCTCGGATGTGACAAACCACGAGCTTTACTTAAGCTATAAAACATAGAGTTGTACCCGATGATATCATCATCTCCTCTCATGTTTTCCCACTTACCACCACTGGCATCTTTCTGAGTAGTATGCCGACATTACAAGTGAGGTTAATGGAATTTTGCTTGTACTGCTCAAAGCACTGAACTATGATTTTTTTTTTTTTTTTATCTCAGTGTGCAGTTTGTTCAAAGAGTGTTATGTGCATAACCTCAAGAGAACAGATAAATGGACAGAAACCACACAATGCTAAAAAAATAAAAGGGTCCTGTTAGATTCCTTCAAACAATATGAGTGTTTATTGAATCCCCCTCTTTAAAAGAACAACAGTAAAATGTAAATGTAAAGAGCATTTGTGTTTTTGAATCTGATTCGTCGGGGAGAAAAGGGCGGCGATAATATCCTGAAATTGTTCCCTCTCAGTCTTTTGTTCCACAGCCTCTGATAAATCCAGTGAAAATGATAGCTGCAGCAAAAGCAGGGGATGGCGAATAATGGACAGAAAGAGAGGGGGTGGCAGGGAGCAAACATGATGGAGGGAGGGCAGAGAAGACGGTGGGGGGAGTGGGTAGCATTTTGACAGGGAGCAGAGCTGATAGCAGTCAAGAGCTGTTTGAGAAGACGAGATGGGAGAAAGGTAAACGTCAGAGTGACATGGGTATTAGAGGGACCAGTGAAAACATAGAGGAGGATGAGGATCGGAGCAGTCTCTGATTGACGCCTGCGTATGTGAGTCAGTATATGTTCATGAAATGCAGAAATACATCCATCTGTCTCCTCATCATTAGTGAGATTAAAAACATGTTCTTTTACCCATAGATATATCATATTACATTAAATATAGACCTTTAATAGATTATCCATATGGCCAACATTTGGCAGATAGCTAATATTAGGACTCTCCACTGAAATTACTCTAATATTTGAGGAAAATAAAAAGCGGCCTTCCAGACCTTCCATTAACATCCGTCATGGCCAATGTGATCACTTCCAGGTGGTTCTAAGGCGAGGTGTCAGCACACTCAGGATGCATTTCACTATGCATTTAGAGGTGGATGCACTTGTTGACATTAGTAGTCTGAACAGGAATGCTTTCTGTGACACATTAAAGGACTGCCTACTCAGCTAATGCACTGTGGCTAGTGCGTTGTAAAGACTTCTGAAATCTTTAAAAAGCTCACAAAAATGTGCTTGATAAAGCATGTAATATATTTGGTGCCTGCTGAGCTCACCTGAATGACATTTCACCTTTTTCACTCTTTTAGGAAATAGAATATTCACAATTTGCATAATCCAGAGGAAGTTCATAAAAATGTTTGAAGCAATTGAAGATTCAGTCACTGATAAAGTGTATGTCACACATGAGATAAATAAGGTGGCATATTAATATTTAAGGCAGACTGACTCACAGTTTACCCTCATGAAGTGAGTAATAGGCAGAACCACCTTAAAACTTTATGCTGGTGTCCTTCAAGTAACACATGTAATAAAATTTGCACAAAAAACATTACAGAGCCAGACTGTTTGGCTTGAATACATGTGATATGATACATTGTATGTTATAAGTATGGGTGGCCAATATGGCAAAAATTTTATGATTAAAAAAATAAAATCAGAATCTTGATTTTTGTCACAATTCTTTACATTGATCCTTGAGACTGCTTTACAAGTTTCTGAACAGTGCAACCAAACAATTTCCCGATGTAAACTATAGCCCTAAAAGAAAAATAAAACAGACAATTTAGCCCAAAGAAACTTTTAGAACATTTTTAATTTAAACAGGTTGTGCAATTTTTCCAACATGTGCCAAGAACATAAACATACTAAAATATAAAAAACAACCTCTGTTTAAGTGCACTCTTGAAACATAAAAACTAAAGTATACTTTGATTTTGAGGTGGCTTTCCATAAACATGAAAAGTAAAAAAAAAAAAAAATACAGAACAAGGTGTCGGCAATGCCCCCTTCAATTAATGCCCCCCTCCATTAAAGTTTCTGAATGTAGGGAAAATTAGAAAAACTGCATAACAGTGAGAGACTTAAGGTTCACTTTCATTTTGTATAGTCCTATGGTGTGTATGTACTCATTATAGGGTACATACAACATTTAACATGCCCCCCCATATTACCCCTCCCCTTGAGTCCACAATCTCTCTGCTTTGTCGGATCGTCAATACATTCTAATTCTTCACATTTAATATTGTCATATCACACACCCCTAGTTATAAGTGAGTTATACTTATATTTCCACTTAAAGTGGGGTTCTTTATTTATAAATGCTGTACAACAGTGCTTGAAAAAGTCCACGTGCATCTCATTTTCTGATTTCTTACCTGGCATTAAAGATGTGCGATCATGAACATCAGCTGGTTTCCACAGATGCCATATTTTTTTCCTCTTTCAATCTCAAAAACTCTCACCCTGCCTTGAAATAATCTCCCTCCACCGGAAGCCAGCAAAACACAATTGACGCACTGTCAAGCGCATGCCAAACCAACAGGCGGCAAGATCATGTCAATCATTAGATTGTCAAGGAGACCATTGCGCACACACAGACATTACAAGCCGAGCTCTGTCCATATTGCAAACCTACAAATGGAGTTTCTGACATTCTTCGCCTTGGGAGGGATGTACATAAAAACTGAAATGGCATTTAATTTTGGACAAAAGCTCAGCTGGGAGATAAAATATTGATGAATATTGCAACATGATTTTCATTGGGATGAATATAACAAATCTTCAACAAATATTCAATCTAAATGGCACCAAAAAACATGATTTGCAACAAGCATGCCTATGTTCCAGGCCGGATGAATGTGACAGAAAGAAGAAAAGACAAACCAGACTCTACACACACCAACCTGCTCTACCTCAGATTTGCAAACTGTTCCAGCGATTTACAAGTGTTTGACATGCTCTGAAAATAGAGAATTGTTTTGAGATTTTTTGACTCTGTGGCCTTGTCCTAGACATAAGTCCAAAATGCATTGAAAAAGATACACTTGGAAAACAGCCATGTAAATGTGGACTAGATGTTTTGTGTGTTTTCATTATTCCAGTGTCTTCTGTCTGTGTTGTCAGTGTATGAGAGCCTTATTGTTTGATTCTCTCCTGGTTTGGGTATATTTGCTTGTCTGGGTGTCTGGGTGGTTGACTGACTGCTTTTTCCTTTATTTTCATTGTAAGAGCACAGATCTGGCACTTCTGCTCAGTGATGTAGCCCAACAGCTCTTTTCTGTGTCAGTTCTATGATGTAACCACTCTCATTGTTAAATACTGCACATCTATGCCTGCATGACAAAGCCAAAGAATGCTTATGTGTGCACTTACGTTTATACATGTGTGGGTAATTATGCCTATGTATGCATATTGTTTGTGTGTGTGTGTGTGTGTGCGTGTGTGTGTGTGTGTGTGTGTGCGCGTGCATGCATGCATTTGTAGCCATACATACAATATGTGCGTACCATTCACATGGTGCCTTTGTTGCCATAATTAGACATGTCTACTGCATAAACCTTATACACTGCTGACAATAATACCCATGACTGCATTGTTTGCTAGTTATCCTCCTGTGTTCTCTGCATGATGTCAGTCTGTGGCAACCGGAGCAGAACAGCGAATAAAATGATAAGCAAAGCGTTGACCTGAATGGCACAGCTCAGAGCTTTCTCCTGATTACACTGTGAAGCAGCAGCCAGTCAGTGGGTGGACTTGAATGAGGTCTTTACTTTGAGCTAATAACAGGGATTTGTGCTGTAATTCAGGGCCTGGTCATATCGTCAAAGCGGCGAGACATTCAGACAGGTTATGACACTACATGTAGCGCCAGAGAAAATTGTTGTCCATGAAGGCAGACCATTGGAACTGACTTAAAATTACTTTTCCATTAGTGGCTTTTTGTTATGTAGGTAACACAAGAAAGCCATAACCTGATATCTAAAAGTATAGTGTTTAACAACCAATAACCTAGACCTGTAGTTTTATATTTTTTAATAAAAGTTTAACAGTTAGATGACTGCTGAATATTAGGTTGAAATACCACACATCCAGGAGAAGAATGTAGTTCTCAGAAAAAAAGAAAAAGTGATTTATGAGCGATCTGGCCAACAGATCACATGTTGATCTTTTGAGGCAGAATCACATAATCTGACGTTTAGGCTGTGATGGCTTTGTGTTATCTGTATTTCTGCAACATTTCAGGCTGACATTATCACAATACTTTGACAAGATCATGAAGTAAGCACTATTGACATTTTCCTGCACATACAGCTGCAGGTTTTCTATTGGTTACCTAGATTGTGGCAGCAGACTGTGTCCTGCCAAAGTTTGTAATAAATTAAAAACATTTTGACACTTGCATAACTCTTAAACATATGTGGAAATCAGATTTACTACTTGCTCAGAAGCTTGGTCCACTGCTGACAGACTTGCGATGATTCTTTGACAATATTTTTTTAGCAGAAACAGAACAACACATTACACAAGTTAATAAAGACTAAACCCAAACACTGGAGAGCAGACAGACTGAACTGAAAGTCCCTGATCCAGCACCGTCTGTAAAATACTGTAATTTTACTGATAATTGTAATGAATGTTAGCTGAGTTGACAGATTTGACAGCACCGTCATTTATTCTTTTAAATGACATAATCTGTGCCATCCCTCTGAAAAGTAGATCATATGGCAAATTAAGATCAGTAATGATCATTCAAGTTCAGTACTACTTTAGATTATAGAAATAAGTACCTTAACTCAAATGGATGTTAACCCATAAAGACCCAGTGCTACTCTGTGGCAGTTCCCAAAAAAAATTTCCTCTATCTGTACCTTCCTTAACTGATTTATCACCATTTTTTACATAATATTATGCTCTGTTTGTAGCATTTTTGGGTGTAAATAATGTATTTTCCTATATTTAATTCACAGATCATGTAGATTTTCATGAAAATACAGTCAATTCAAAGTCAATTGTATCAAAACTGTGAAAAATTAGGAAAAAGTGACTTTTTCAGCAAATATATTACTGAATATAAAAACAAGTGTCTCCAACCACTGTCATTGATCCAACTTCATGGGTTTAGCTGAGGGTGGCTGTGGCGCAGTTGGTAGACCGGGTTGTCCAATGATTAAAGGGTCGGCGGTTCGAATCCTGCCTCAGAAAAATTGTCCACATGTCAAAGTGTCCTTGGGCAAGACACTGAACCTTAACTTGCTCCCAGTGGGGTCTGGTAGCATCTTGCATGGCAGCAATCACTGACTGGTGTGTGAATGTCTTGTGCTATATAAATAAAGCTTACTTACTTACTTACTTTTACTGGTGAATCAATGCTGTAGAAGACGAGGGTGTTTCCACAGTAACTATGGAGCCTCTGAACGTCCAAGTGGTCTGATGACAAACTGTATTTTACACCAATTATTTACATGTATTGATATAGTTAGCGCACAGGTGTCGAGCTCCAGTCCTCGAGGGCCGGCGTCCTGCATGTTTTAGATGTTTCCCTCTTCCATCACACCTGG
>JAPTGZ010000003.1:30373560-30386973 GCA_029814645.1 Fowleria isostigma
CCCCCGTGCATGGTGCGGGGATCGAACTCGGGACCTTCTTGCTGTGAGGCGTGAGCGCTAACCACTACACCACTGTGTCGCCAAAAAAATAGTTAGGTGTTAGTTATAGTTATGGTGGGGGGAAACCACAAGAACAGGAAATGTCAGCACAGAGAGACTCTGGACTAAGATTCTCAACCTTCTTACAGTCAAGCAAAAGTGCTAACCAGTATGCCACCACACCAGTAGATTATGTAAGTAAGAGGGGAGCAATAGATATTTTATGTTGAATTGTCAGAACAAGTTCACACTCTAAAGAAACAACTAAGCAAGGTCAAACTGCATTTCTGAAAAGACAATGAAGCAAATGTACTCAAATGGAATAAACCACTTCGCTTGGATGTCTGGAAAGCTTTTGACTGCATTTTATATCAAAGTAGGGAATTTTTCATTACTGAGTACCTCCCCATTTACAACCATAGAAAAAATGATTAGACCATCAAAAGTCATCAAAAATAATGGTTTTATAATCAAGTGCTAACTTCTGTTTGTATCACGTGACTAAAACCGACAGAAAAGAAAACATGGAATGCCTAAAAGCACTGCTTTTTTCAGTACATATTGATGTAAGAACTTATGTGATTTAGGTTATTATCAAGAAAACCATGGAAAATGGATAGATATCATTTCTTAAATTAAACTATTATGAGGTATTTTTGTTGTTATCATTATAATTGTCCAAACAAATGTACCTGTAGTTGTACCAGGCATTAAAATGAATAAGAAATTGAAGAAAACATAGGAGGGTGAAATAATTTTTTTCACAATTGTACACATGAAAATCATTGAGCTCTCCACTCTACATATAACATGAGAACAGATTTCTTCTGCATTAATTAAGAAAAAGGAATCAACATATCTTAACATTGTCATGTATTTTAATCTTACAATTTATGATCCAGTGATAATGGATGTGAAAACTCATTTTGGGCCCTGACCCTCAGTTTAGGAGGGGCGGATAGTGAGACGAGGTGCTGTGCAGGCTCATAGTAACTCCAGTTCTCATCATACTTAGTCCCTCTCCACACTGACAGGGTGCCTGTCATTTGCAACTGAGCTAAAAGTCTCACCAGTGGAGGTGATCTCATTTTCATCAGCAGTAGTCTTCAGGAGGCCATTAGCTGGGGGTTTGAAAAAGGACTTTGCAAAGTGGCCTTGTCAACCAGCTCTGCAACACCACTATCAGTGGGAGCTCAAGTGTGAAAAGACCCACACTAGACCACAGACAAAAATATACAAGTACACGGTGTACACTCTTGACCATATACACATTTACCTTCCTCCTGCTGTCCATACCATTAAAAATGTATTATTATTTCATCCATTTGCAAATTTCTCATTTTAAAAGCAAAAAGAAATGTGGTTCTTAAGCGAGTGAATGCATAATGATGCAAATGAAGTATGAGTGCACACACTGAACAGGCACACACAGAAGCAGACAGCTGAGAAACAATGAAAAAGTGAGAATGGCAGAGTGTGTTTTTCCCCGCTAATTGGAAATTAGCTTTGAGAAATGTGCTGAATAAGAAATGACGAATTGTAAGTTATATGCGAGTGCTTTTGGTGGCAGCAGCACTCACTCTAGTCCACTGTAGCTGCAAACCAGTTAAGGGCAGATCTACTCAGCTTGTTTATGGTAGAAGGACTCTCTTCATAATGAAGACTTGATTAAGGATTTAAGAGGTTTGTTTGCTGGAAAAGTATGCATTTAGTTTCCAGTCTGGTGTATTTATAGCAGTGTTCATGACTGTGTTGTTTGTTGGTTGTTTTTTCTCCCACAAAGAGAGATGATTTAAATAAATTAATGCTGGTTATTTATAATGAATGTGTGTTTTTTTGGTGGCCTGAATTCTTTAGTATTAGTAGGTGACATAACATCGGACATCTGGACCACACAGGGTGACGTAGACGTTCAGCTGAAGTGTGAAGTCTACATCAGATCTCTGTGAAACCACAACATATTGGTTGTGATTATGTTTAACTGATGACCTTTTCTTTACTAGCCAGCTTGATTACAATCGGTCATTGGCTTTTCCTTAAAGCTTTACTGATTAACATTTAACCACTGTCTCTTTAGTCCCTGTGGTGATAGTAATACATCATTGTAGTAGTTGCATAATTGTTGTAATACCATAGTAACATACCTAATACTAACATGACTAACAAAAAACATCTTATCTTCCTTCTGTTCCCAGAAAGGATTTAGAAAGCCGCAAACCCTAAGCTGCAAGGTTATGGATGCTATATAAGAAAAGGACAAACCTGTGGAGATTATTTTTTTTTCTGTCCCCACAGTTCCTCCAACCTTTCTCCCTTTTATCTCCTCCTTCCTGTCTCTCTGTCTTGTCAGCAGTTGCCATGCTGTTGATTTGTGGTTATTACGGGGTATTAGGGTAGGAGTTGTCCCACTAACCGTGTCATCCAGAGGGATTGGACAAGGGGTTAGGAGAGTGTATTTCCTTGGGTTTCAGAAGACTTTGTGTGTCAGGGAGGATTTAGACTGACATTTGGTACTGGGTGTTTAATGCTCTTTGTGTGTGAGAGACTGAACGCAGACATAGGAGAGACAGAGCATAAAAACATGTATATTTCACTAGTAATTTAAACCTGATTCTAAAATACTTTCTCTGTGTTTTATGTTATCTCTTTTACCTTTACTAATGATATGTTTATTGTATTTCATAGATCTATATGGAACATGTGGATTAAAGGTTCAATGTCTAATGTTTAGTGGGATCTTTTGGTGAAGCAGTAGGTTTTACTGCTCAGTCCTCAGCTCTATGTGATTGACAGAGGATACAGAAAATAAGATCCCTTTCTGAAGGTGGTGGGTTTCTCCAGTGTAAGCGATATTAACTCTAATCTACAACCTAACATTAAAAAATGACCATCGTGCATCTTAATATTAAACTATTCTTACCTACATTTCCTGAAGGAAATGTAACCCGTGCCCTTGCCTCTTGCCAGATTGGCGGACTTGTGGCTAGGTTTGATGTAAAAGCAAGAAATAGTACCAAAGACAGACTGGTTATAAAGTCTGGGTCTGAGTAACATTGGAGTGAATGAGAGAAAAATTCTTATTCTGTGCACTTATAGGTCTGTAGATCGACAATGAAATGTTTTCATTCTATTTGAATAGGATTTTGAAAGACAAGAGTTTTTACAACATTTTGATGTAGAAATTTTTGCTAAAACCCCAAAAATGTGAGAGTTATGAAGATTGAAGATGTAGATTTTTTAACATAAAACCCAACCAAGGTAGAGTGGGGATAATTTCAGCCAATCAGCTGTCACCATTCTGTTCCTATTGTTTGTGAATGGAAGAATGTAACCTCTTCTTGAACTTAAATTCAAGTAAGGTTTTCTTTTTGGCCAGGATGAGTATATATTTGCCATTTGAAGAACAACACAATGACAGGATTTTATTGCGGTGAATGCATTGTCAGTAAAAGTAACAACACCTTGGCATTCCTAATGCACGGCTGATCTGTAAACATTAACACTGCTGCTCTGAAGTCTAACCTGCCAGCACCTGATATCTGTTGCCACGGGGAAACCTTTTTAACTGACAAACGGGGACACGATCCATAACGTATTGTTCTACTTTAAGGACTCACTGCCTCAAACAAAATCTATAAGGGCTCCAACATTATTTACAATCCAGGATAAAGTCAACCGATTTTCAATTGACAACATTGTCGTGGGTGAAAGCAATCAAGGTGTCTTTTCATCGTGTAGCGAGGCAGTTCATCTGCAGGATTAGGCAGCAATTGCCAGAAATCCTGCGTTGCAAGACAGGTAAAGAGTATAAATAACATTCCTACATAGATCTCAAGTTTGTGTCCACACGTGTACACATTCACACAGACTCTACACCAAAACGCAGTGACCTTTAAAAATACTGCAACAATGGATGGAAATAAAACACACTTGGAGACACACATTCCCACTGTCTCTCTCGCCACCTCATCATCTCTTTATTACTTTTTTTTTTTTTACCTCTTTCTCCCCTCTGTATGCCGATCTCTTCTTTTTTTACCTTCTATTTCCTTCCTCATTTCCTCCACCGTATCCTTTCTTGCTCTCCTCATACACTCACTATTCTTAGATGGTAATTTCTCTCCCTCTTCTTCCTCCCTCTCCATCTGCGGTCACTGTTTCCACTATCTTCTTTCCTCTCACTGCTTGTCTAGATATGATCACCGCTGCATCTTCGTCCTCGTCCTTTCTATCTTCTCTATACTGCTCTCTCCATTTCTCCTACTGTATCATATTTGTTTTTGTTTCATTTTTGTGTCTTTTTTTCAGAGCTGAAAGCTTGTTAGCAGCGGGTGGTATGGTTTAGCTGACAGCTGAGGGCCAAGAAAGATTTAAGGATTTAAGGGTCTGGTTTGAGTCGTGGTGAGAAAGTGCTAAATAGTGATTTATTATAACCAAAAATACAAGACATATATTGTTTCATTTGTGACTTGAAATTTTCCATTCTAAGTGGCTGAAAATCCTCTGAAAATAGCATCTAAAAACCTGTGAGATTAAAATGCTTCATTAAAACCTTATTGAATTCTTTAAAACCATCTCCTCAAACTAGATGCTGAGCACATTCCTCCCAGACAGATGGGGTTTTATCAGGACTTTCCAGGCCACCACAGGGAAGGGGGGGGGGGAGTTTTGCATGGTTTGTCAAGGATGGATAGATGTATAAAAGGGAAGAGGGAGTGGGAGTTGCATGAGGAGATGGGGGTCTGGACTGGGTAAATGTGGGATCATTTTTGCCCAAGGCTCATGGGGCCCCTTATCCAGCTGTGGATTAGGGCTAAATGTGTATGTGTGTGTGTGTGTGTGTGTGTGTGTCTCTTCCTTGCGTGCATCAGGCCATGCGTGTGCAGTATTTCCATGTGTGTGCTTTACCATAGCCGCACGCCATAAGGTCTGTCACATTTGATTTGTATCCATACCAATAAAGGAAGTGATGATGACCTCTTCCTTCAGCATTGTTGAGTCTCTGTTTTTGTATATATCTGTGTGTGTGTGTATAGGTGTGTGTGTGAGTGAGTGATCGACACACACTTGAGCTGAATGTCTCAGCCCCCAGTGGTACATCCAAAGCCCTTTAGCTGAGGCAGGAAAGAAGAGAGGGATGCAGGAAGGCTGTGGAGATGGGGTGGAGGTGTGGGTCAGGGAGGAGGACGGGTTGGCATTTCAATATCCTGAGAGGATTACTGGCCAGGCTTTAGATGGCTGGTCCCCATGGAGTTACACGGGCCTCTGAGATGGATGCATAAAGGGAGGAGAGGAAAGAGGGATGGATATAGAAGTGGGAAGAGGTGAGCAGTGTAGCATTGTGAACAGAATGCCTTCTGGGTGTAGAGCAAAAGAGGCACAGGGCGAAAAAAAATACTTGGATTTTCTCAATAGTGTGCAGTGGAAACTTTTTTGAACTACTGTGAATGAAGGCGCTTTCAACCTATAAAGTTTATGGGAACGGTATAAGGAATATATAACATGTAGCTGTAGAAGTGAGGAGATGAGGGTGTAGAGACAGAAGGAAGAGGATAAAGGGGGAACATATAGAGACGAAAGTGGAAATAAGCGAGGCAGAGGCATAGGGAATATGTTCCAAGTGTAAGACTGTAAGTTTAGAGGATGTGATAGAACTGTAGAGAGGGAAGCAGATATGTATGAAGGAACTGGATGTTTAAGTAAAGATAGGAACATTACCAGAAAGGAGAAACGCAAAGACAGCGATGGGGTTGCCTCTAATGCTTATCTTCTGATTTCTATGGAACTTTAGGGACCCCTAAGTACTCAAATGTGCCACTTCTTTAAGTTTAATACTCAGTTTTTTAGCCTTCCTCTTATGTTAGGGTCAGCACCGACCCATTTTAGGTTTTAAATGCATAAAAGGACCACATAAAATGTGTTTATTTGATCAAGGCTTTGACTCTGTCAGGAACCTCTATTTCAACAAAATAATAAAAAATAAATAAAAAAAAATAAAAAATTACTAAATGATAAAAATGTTGTGGTTGAAATTTTGATCTTTGTATTGTTAGGGTCGGTTTCAACCCAGTTATAAAAATAAGATTATAAAGCAATATTTAGAGGCTAAACGAAAATCTTAAGGTCACTCAGCCAACACATTGACACCAGCTCCTCTAACAATCATGTGAACTTTTGGGGATTCTCATTTTGCCTCGTTATCCAGTATACCTACACGAAAACAAAACAAGCACAGACAGGCATGTCCAGACATGTGAGGTTAATTCAGTCTAGAGTTGGTGAGTGTCAGAGGTCACATCCAGGGAAATACTGACCCAAAAAAAGGCCCAGAGGCCCACATCAAATACATTAAAACCAATATTTTCATGGATAAGGAAGAATAACAAGGTAACCAAGATATTAAAAACAAAATAGATAATTGTTTTTTTACAGCTGATTTAAGACATGGATCAAAACTGACCTGTTAACATAAGAGATAGTAACAAATATAACACAAGAGGAATGTTAATGAAGTTTTTTTCATCTTGATCTGCTGACAGTGGTGGTTTATATACCTAGATATTTCAGTATCTGTTGAATTTCGGATCCAAACTTACAAGTGGGACATTTTTCCCCCATTCACCTGCTTGTTATAGGTCTAAGAATATGACATAAAACAAAAGAATAAAAGAGACACAGACTGAAAGCAACACTGAACTATACACATATTTCTGCAATGGTGTGCCATAGAAATTTTTTTGATCCACTGTGAATGCAGGTGCTTTCAACCATGACATTTTATGGGATGTGTATAAGGAATAAGAGGAGATGAAAGTGGAATGGTGAAGTATAGAGGAAGGGGATGAAAGGAGAAGAAAAAAAACACAAGCTATAAAGGTAGGGGAATAGGGAGAATTGGGGAAACAGATGAGCAGCAGGTTGTGTTTCTAAAGTGTTTGAATAAAGCTGTCAAATGAAAAGAAAGGAAGCGTAAATTCTAGAAAGTCAAACAGGGTCAGAAGAAATAAAAAGCAATATGAAGAAAACTAGATGTTTGAATGAAGGAAGGAATATAATAATGAGGAGGAAATAGAACTGTGGATGTGAAGTCTCTTATTTTTAAACCTCCGGGTTTTATGAGTTACTGTTTCAGTTTCACTATTTGAATATTTGCAAGTTGATGCCCTGAATAGTCTGGAGATCACACTTCCTTGCATCGTGACAGAAAAATAGAGCTGTCAGGTAATGCTTTTTTTCCCTTTGTTTTCACATTTTCCTACACTGAATGAGCACTTCTCAGCTGTCAAAGTACAGAAACTCTACTTCTGTGCTATTTAGTTTCCAATATTTTTTTTTCCTTTTTCCACCCCTCCACCTTCTCTGCTCTCATCCCCACCTCCAGCCCTCTGTGTGGAGGCGTTTGGATCCTTTTTGCCTCCTTAATTAGAAGTGATGGGAAGGTGAGGCTTCAGCAGGCACCAAATGAATAGAGTCATCAAGCTACTTTTCAGGACTATAGCCCAGCCACTTAAGACGCTTTGTCACCCTGTGATGGGAATTTTAATTGCCTACCTCTTTGCTTATAATTGGAGTATATGAAGAGGCACTCCCAGGATCTTTAGTATGTGTGCTCTGTACGTGGATGTACAGTTGTTTCTTGTTGTTTGGAGAATTGATGTACTCACTTATGAAGAAAGATAAAGCTTGTAGGTAGCTGATGACACATTCAATACTGTCCTCATAAGCAGAGTATTATACAGGGCTTGAGAGCAGCCTTTGATGCACATCTTTTGCCAAACCCCTCTCAGGAGAGAGGCGAAACAAGTGGAAAGACAAGCTCTTATCTTCACATAAAGTCTAGACGGAGAAGTTCAAGCTTCAAAATCGTTCTCATCTCTCATTTCCTCACTCTAATACCTTGTGGGGTCTTTATCTTGTCTTGCTTCTTTGGAGAGAGCTTTGCTGTGTTTGTGTGTTCCATCTTTGTTTTTGTGTTGCTGGAGGGAAGGGGAGATTTTGCGGCGACCTGCTGAGCAAGAGTGAGAGAGAGAAAGTTGTGTGGAGGTGCAGCTGTCTGTCTGAATGATGGCATTCTCCTCTGATTCAACAGCAGGTGGGTGACAGACAGTTCAGCTCATCAGACCGACGCTGCACACACGCTAACACATCAACACACACCGCTCTGTTTTATCCGCTATCATAGGTTTCTTTTATAAAATTTCAATTTGTCTTAAACCGTTATATAATTTCAACTTTTGGAACAATATTTTTTTTCAATTGTTTTTATTGCAATTTTTGTTTTTCATTTAACAGAACAATGTCTACATAACTAGACACACAATAAAATATACACGACCACTCTGACATGAAAAATGAAAACATAGCATAATACAGAAGGTGGTAGGTCACACACGGTATACAGAAGTCACATTTATGAATATTATTCAAGTGCACAACAGTCCTTTTAATAAAGTGGAAGAAAGGTCTGGTCTGATATAATCCAAAAATGGGTGCCACACTCAATAGAAGTGATCTACATTCATGCAAGTTGGAACAATATTTAATTAATCTATTATACTCAAACTTTAAAGATTTGGTTACTTCTTGTTTTTTTGTTTGTGTTTTTTTCCTCTTTTTATTGAAAACTGAACACTAGGGGTGTGAGGAGATCTTGCAAGATTAAATTGTGACAATATTTCTCATTTAAGTGAAAAGCTGTCTTTTGTAGGAACAGGGCAAAAGTCTATGAGCTTTTCAGACTTCTAAGTAGGAGGTAGGTAAAGTAGCTAGTGTGTTTAAGTAAAGTTAACGATAGCTCTTTGGCTAACTTTAACAATGTTTACAGGTGAACTATATTTAGCTAGGAAACATTATCAAGGGGAAAAAAAAGCTAAATTTAGTTAATTTTAGTTTCTGCTGCCGTATTACATCTGGCCCAGGGACAACGGTTAAAAAATAGCTTTTTTATGCTAATACTGACACATTTACAGAAATGTTCATTAATGTGTACTGTCCCTGATAAATAAACAAATAAATAAAATAAATAAATAATGTTGGGACAAAGAACTACATTTACCTAATGTTAGCTGGTGAGCTAAATTTTGGGAAAATAACTTGAGTTGATCCATGTGTACCTCACAATTTCTCTGTGCTTGAGCACCTGGAAATACTAAACAGCAACTCAGTGACAGACAAGACACAGACAATATATAAGCACTATAAGAAAATGGTAACTTACACCATGGCTGACATGGGCACTATGCCAAGACACATACAGAACTACCACAACTCATTTCTAAAATCCAGTGTACCTGCGATTATAACAATAACGGACAGACAATACTGACATACGTCTTTGACCCTAAACTCCCAGAGTCAAGCACCAGAGCCACGGCAATACCCAGAGACATCAGTGTTTTTATTGCAGCTGCTATGAGGCAATTTTACAATTTTGCACATATTGTTTTTACTTTAGAAAAATAATTATTTAATTTTATTTGTGAAAAAAAGTTGAACAGTTTAAAGCTCATGCTTAGGATGCAAGTTATAAAACATTTTAAAATACCTGCATTGTTTTGTAACTCTGTTAAATAAAAAAGTCTCTGTCCAGTCACATATTTTGTCATTTAAATTTTCTTAAAAATAATGTGAAATCTTGTCTTATTCTTGTGAACCCAATATCGTATGTCATCTCGTCTCATGAGCTGAGTGCGTCGTGACACCCCAACCAAACACTCATCACAGTTTGAGACTATTCGGCCTCTTATTTTGCACCAGGGGCATCATCAGGGTGCATTTAGAGAAAAAAAGTACAAAAAAAGTGTATAATAAAATTTTTACTAAGTCACAAAACACAAGGAATTAATTTAGGTTATTAATGAATTCTATATAAGAAATGCAAACTTCAGTAAAATAATTTCAGACTTGAAATCAACCAGTACGTCCACAGGAATATTTTATTTGAGCTTTTGTTAATATAAATCAACGAGTAGAGCAGTATTTCCACTCTGATGCCCTCTTCTTTCTTCATGCAGAAACAGAGGGATGAGATCATACACAACAAAACAAAAGGTTAAACACTAATTAACATGCCAGGATTAAATCCCCCTTTCACCGTGGATAACTCAGCTCAGCCAGCCATGCCAAAACACTTTATCAACTTCAATCTGTACTACAAAATAATCTGAAAATGCAGTTGTGCAATGTTGTTGTCATCATATAGACGGTTGAAAAATTTTGCATTTCATGTTAGAGTGACACTTTCAATTTCTGTTTATTTACTTTTTTTTTTTTTCTCTCCAGCTTTGCTTTTATGCCAATAATGATGCAGAGTTGATGTTGAATTTCCCTTTAGTTTATGGACCCAATTCTCTAAAGTCAACTGTACATTGAATTAACACGTTTGCAGTGACAGGGGCCAAATGTTGACTCTCCCACTTAAGAAAAGGAGCCACGTTGATGCTGCCATGACCTATAGCCTCAGCCGTTGATATGTCTATTTTACAGGCCCCTATATTCTAACTATATTCTGGACTGTCATCCTTAGTGGTCATATGTCCTGGATTTTTTGTGAGGATTTTGTAAAGTGAACATACACTGCTCTGAATCATTTTACACTGATGCAGTCTATTAATGTTTGGTCACATTCTGAAAAGCTGTGCATCGATAAAGGCCAGCAGAAGCAGCGTTATGTAGCGCAGGAGTGGTGTCATCTCTATTGTCAGTCGAGTGCGAGCACTGACAGTGAAAGTCCATAGAGGTTTATGCAGCATACTGCTCTCATGTAGCAGCACTTTACCTAGATATATCTTTAAAATATTTTCAGCATTAATCACTTTGAAAGGGGGATAATTTTATTCCCACCGGGGATAAAAATAATTCAGCAGAGGCAGTGATATATGGACCTGAGAGGGGGAAAATCCCCTCCGGCAAATCACACCTAGTTCATCACTAGGGAAGGAAAGTGGATGGAACGCTTTGTGTGTGCATGCACAGTATGTATATGCATTTACTCTCCTTAAAAGTCTGTCAGAGCTTGATAGGAGTTTTCTCCACCTTCAGAGCCAAACTCCTGCAGCAGGCTTGGGTTAGTTCTCAGTGTGGATCTGTGTCTGTGAGCCTGATCGTGTGTGGCCTGTGTTTTTATTTGTTGGAAGCTCCGGGCAGAAGCTGCCTAGCTTAACAGACGTGTCGTGATCAGACCATGCTCTTGCCTTAAGGCACTCTGGACACAAACAGTGTTCAGAATCAGTCAGTGTGCAGCTGTCAAGAGAGGTTTAAGCAAGTCAGCCCCAGTTGCTCTCCTCCTGGTGGGACTGTGGGAAGCCAGACTTGACAGATTTTTAACCTGGGTAAAGGCAGAGCTTACAGGTCGTCGGTGCTGTTTGACATATGCATTAAATCCTGAAGTTTCCTTTCAGCAATCCAGCTAAGATTTCATTTTCATTTCATTCTTTATTTCGAGCTTGTGCACTCCATTTATAATACTTATTATAAACATTTCATTACATGTACACAGATATAATAGAGAATTTGTTGTAAATACTATATACATAGAGAATTTTACTTAAACCATATACATAATGAAATATACATTGAGAAATATACATAGAGACATTGGTTGTAAACATTATGTGCACACGATATACATAATACATAAATATATCCAGCAATTCACCACTAAAATACACAATAAACACAATGTACAGGACACAAAATTTAACCAATCAAGAGAAATTAATACTTATTAAACACAACTGATTATAGATACCAAATGAGTAATTAAAAAAAATTAATACATCTAATAAATAGTCAATAAATAAAATAAAAAGTAAATGAAAATCAAAGAACAAAACACACACATAAGAAGAAGAAGAAAAGAAAAATATACAAAGGAAAACTAAGGAAACTACCCCACATGACCTTCACAGCCCTTCATCTCTGTGTTGTTTTAAAAACATTTTTTTATATCCTAATTTAAACTGCTGTATGCTGTGGGAGCATTGGATGAGGCTCCAATTTGTTGTCGATGTTTAACTCAATTTATGCCAACGTCTTTATCATGCAGAACTGATTCACCATGTCACTCTATGATTTATTCAGAACCTGGTGTTTTTGCACAGCTGGATTATGATTGTCTCGCCGTTGTGATTATATCCTACAGTGAGAACCAGCTTGTCCTGCTTACTTGTTTGCCTCTGGTCTGGTCTTTCTCGCACCCACCCACCTACTGACTGACACCTTAAATCAGGCCATCCATGAGACTCTTTTCTCTGTTGGATGCACAGCGCACACACTGGTGATTAGACAGTCAGACTCAAACATGCACATCAGACTTAGACCCTGCAACATATAATCTTGTCGTCCACGTTGGATTGTTCCTTCACTTTAAAAAGGTAAAAATATCCAACTTTCTGTGTGGGGTTTAACATCTAGACAGGCTTATTTAGACGGCACAAATACCACCGCTGTGCTTGTCTCCCTATAGCCTATAATAAATGATAACAGCCCTGTACATACATAGGCTATTATCACCAACATATATAGTATCTCTTCTTGTCTCCCTCTTTTCACCTGGTCTTTAAAGCAGAATCTTCAATAAAGTGTTTTCTCTCCTTTCTCTATCTGCTACCCTTGCTTTTTTTTTTTTCAGTCCTGATGCTTCTACATGCAGTATCCTGAGCTTAGCATAATAAGTATATGTATTAGAGATGAGGTGCTCAGACTTCTGGTTGCTGGTTGCTGATAGGACAGATTAGAGTGCGTGGTGAGTGAAGACAGGTTGCCAGATAGCGCTACAATGCTGAGCGATAAAAAAATGATAGCAACAGATGTAAACCGCAAACTGCACTGCAAAGATATTCAGTTCTGGGTGGCGTTGCAGTATGTATAGATACAGCATTAAGTTAAGATGCTGTCAAATGCATACACAAGTAATGCAACCATGTGGTAAATATCTGGACACATAAACCTGTTTTACTATACTTACAATAATATAGCACTGTATATTATGGCATTCATATTCATCACTAAGTAGCTGCTTATTAGCTTGCATATTAGTAATAGTGTTGGCACATTATTAATCATAATAAAACATGTATTACTGCCTTACTCTGCATAAGTATATTCAGTCATGCAAAATAAGGCCATTTCCCCTAATTCATCTATTTGTGGCTTATTAATAGTAATTCAGGAAGTTGCTATACTTGAGTTATGACCTTAATAGGCTTTGCTCAGGCTGGAAATTATAAACTAGGAGGATCTGAGGAAAAGGTATCATGATTGTAATTCATTTACAACAAGTTCCTTATTTACTCCTGATTATAGTAGTTATGTTGTAATTTACTGAGGGAAAATCCTTATTTTTTTTTTTGGGGGGGGGGGTGAATATACTGA
>JAPTGZ010000003.1:30405815-30416720 GCA_029814645.1 Fowleria isostigma
CCTACCTACCTACCTACCTACCTACCTACCTACCTACCTACCTACCTACCTACCTACCTACCTACCTATCTATCTATATATATATACATATCCGTATTATAATCATTATGATCACATTTTTAAAGATTGCATAATGGCAATAAATGGAATAAATGATTAATAAATGACTAGATATATTAAAACGTCAGCTAAATAACTGTCTGAATTTAATAACAACCACCTTCTAATTAGCTAAACAATAATAAAATGAGTTTATTGATAAATGATTTTGTGTTCTTTTTATTAAGTTGAGATAATCATGACAGATATTTAATTTTGGGCAAAATATCAAATTTTATATGGAAAATAACAAATTGTATCTCAGTCCAAGAAATCACTTTCAGTTAAGTTACCATTTCAAAAACACCTCTGAGGGAAGTGTGTTAATTCCAAATCACATGACCTGCTCCACATGATGTCATTTCCTCTTGAAGAAAACACTGAACAGACTCCAACATATGTTTGTTGTCCTCTTTATGACTTATTTAATATAAAGTTGTGTATTTATCACACTCTTATGTCAACAGTGTTACTACAATATCTTTATAAATAACTTTCAATTTCAATTCTATTCAATTGTATATATGATATTTAGAAGATTTTTTGCTGTATAAATGTCATGTGTTGTTATGGTTATGTTGATTTTAAGATGAAAACAGAAAAAAAATGTCATTTTACCTGTCAACTATGTTACCCTGGAAAGGCAGCTCAAAAAGTCCCTCAATTATATATTGACCCATCTACTGATCCAAAGTGTTTAATAGCTTTTGAACCACCAATTATATAAATACAGTTTAATAACTGAAGTAAAATACTGTTTTTCAGCTTTTCAGAAAGAAATGCTATCATCCTCTTCAACAGTGATTCACCAGAACAACCCATGTAATTTGACAAGTGCCAGTGGCTCTAAATGCTTTTAACTTATGTTTTATCTTTCTTTGTTTTGATATAATAACATCTGAATTTATGCTGATCTTTTATAGAAACTTACATGTTCAGTAAATTATATACAGAAAAATACCTGATTTTCACTGAAAACTGCAAAATTCAATGATAGTATTATAATAAATACTGATAAATCACTTACAAAAGGGTAAGTGTAGAGAAAAAAAATATGCAAGTGACCACAAAAATAGTTCTACATCTTTAACAGTGTAAGGCGTGTGGCATGTGAGTTATAAGTCATTTTTATGATTACTTTTGACTCTTCTGTTTTATCCCTAAAATTAGATTGAGTTCTAAGATTTTTTAGGTTAAACTTTCAGGTACTTAACTCACGTCTTGACTATCTTTATATTTATACACCGGGTAATTAACTCTGCTACAACTCAAGCTCCTGTCCACGCGCCTGCAGATGTACAACCACCGGTGTGTAATTGAGCTTTTAATACGAAACTTCAGCTACCCCAGAGGGAGTTCACTTGCTCCCTAAAAACTCAGCAATGGGAAGTCTGGGTGGATGGATGACACAGGAGAAAATGAAACCTTCACCAGGCAGTGGAGTTAATGTTAAAAAAGTTGAAACGATTTATTGGTTACAGAATAATAAGGGTTACAAAAATCAGAGTATTTTAAAAAAGCAAGCTAAGACTAATATGAGTACTTCTTTAAGTGAAGGTTGACCAAAATATCTTGCATCTGACTTTTGGAGCACAAAGTTCCATCTTTTATAGCTGGTTTATAGGGGGAACATCCCAATTTTATGAGACCACATATGCATTAACTGTCCAGTAATCAGCTAATGCATATATGGTCTGATTATTGGACAGTTTTTGTCACTACGTAAAATAGACAATTTACATACATGTGTCATGTCATCACACATTGGGATAAGGTCAGGTTCTGTTTATCAAAGGACATGCCATTTTGGTCACACATGTTTTATTTTGAGGTCCAAAAGCAGCCTTTGGACTTTCTTACTTTTCCAACAGGCTTCCCCTCTTGTCACTCAAAGTTGGACTATTTCCTCAAAATGGTCTTATAAGACATCTTACTCTCCAAACAGATTTCCAGTCCCATCACTTTCTGTTAGAGTTATTTCCCTAAATCTATCTACAGTAGCTGGGCCTCTTAGTCCTCTAACATACTTCCTTCAAATTGTAACCCTTGGAAACTGTCTGAGTGCATGGGCGTGAACTGATACAGACCTCTGACCTTTTCCAAAACCGTTATCAGAGCAAAAAGCATTTAACATTTAAGCAATACTACTGCAATTTGAATTGTGCAATAACAGCTTCTATTTCTTTTAAATCTTCTTATTTTTATTTCTATTTTCTGGGGATAACATCCTAACTGTCTTCAGACACTCACTTGTACTTTAACTCTTTCCCCCTTGGACGCCTGTACAACCCATATATATGTTACTAGTTCTACCCATTGAACATTTTGTTTTTCCAGTGTGTTGTTTCTTTTTTCAGTGGCTACAATTGACACTACCTAGGCAAACTTCAGGGAAAAAACAGTGAAAATGTATTATTATGATTTTTTTTTTTTTTTAATTTAAAGTAAAGTTAAAAATGAAGCTAAATTAAACAATTAAAGATTAAATTAAAAACTATTTTAAAAATAAAAAAAGGAAAACATAATAAAAAGATAAATAAATGGATACATTTTTAAAAATATATAAATTAATTAAAAAATAAAGAATGAAAGAAAGAATTTTTCCTTTGATGTTTAAAAATTATCTCTGATTGGTGCACCCATGAAATTATATATTTATGTTGATCCTTTCTTTAAAACACAAAACAAACACAATTTGTTACCATTGTAACAAATTTTGTCAGCTTTTTACACACCATAAACATCTTGTAAGAATTTATGTTAATAAAAATATGCATTAAAAAAAAAAGAATGAAAGAAAGAAAAAAGAAGAAAAATGTTATTATTTAATCCTGTTGGTTGGTGTAGTGTGGGTTGTGTTCACCTCCACCTACCACAGCTTCTATTACATTTAAAAAAACGGAACCTGTTCGAATGATTGTCAAATCACGTCTTTAGTAATAGAAGAGAGGTGTCATTAAAAGTGGGGGGGTGTGGGTGGGGGGGTTTGCATTATCCTTACACCAGCCTTGCAAGTCAAAGTAAGATGGGATACGAGCCGTTCTGAGTACAGGTCCTCTGTCACCAACTTGGTGAGGCCTAACTACAGTTAATCTTTAAAGAAATATTGATTAATAGACATGATTGTTTCCTAATGTTTTTGTCCATATAGTGCATGTTCACAAATATAAAGTCTTTTTCACTTTAAGTTTCACTCCAGTGAAATCGTATTTCCACGTTTCATTGTTTCTACTTTTCCACTGTATGTGCACTACAGACCAGCATGTTGAACCAAGTAATTGTTGTGAAATAAATCCCATATGAAGGTGTAATTGGACCTGGGTAGCACCGTGTCCACAGCTCTGTTTGTCTAGAGGCTTTTCTTGCATTTTGCCATGTTTCTATACATGTGTAATGAGTATTTTTTTTGTCGTTTATTCCAGTGGCACTGGCATCCAGCGAGCAGAATCCAGTGGTGATCATTGTTGTCGTATCCGTGGCTGCCCTGATCATGTTGCTTTCAATGGGAGTTGGGCTGCTCATCTGGAGAAGGTAGATATGTATTTACAGCCTTAAACACACACGGGAAAAACAAACCAGTCACGGGTGATTCACCAAATGTCCTTGTTTGGATCATTGTATCATTGCTGGATTTTTACTGCCCATAGCATGTTTCATGTGTACAAACACTCAGTCATATCCTCCATCAATCTGTCAACTGTCACACGCTACCCCATAATAATCCAGATTAGTGTAATCCTATGATATTTAGTACCTCTGTGAAAGGAAGGTGCAATGACATTGAGAGAATTATTGAAATCACACTATAATGAGTAACAGTTAGCATGCGTATAGAAGAGGGCTTGATATTAGTCATGTCTGCTTTTTTTTTTTTTTTCTAAATTCTAATCTTTGCTGTCTATTAGGGTTTTTTCCTCTTTATTTAGTTTTGTATATTAACATATACATCAAATATTATCCAAAATGAACAAACAACCAAAATAAAGGGGCAAAGAAATAAAAATGGGGCAGAAATAACCGTGCAGATGACTGAGCACTGTCTATTACTTTGCTGTCTAATTAGGTTTTATACACACAAAAAAACTGAAGTTGAAACAGTATAGGGGTAATTCTCTTTTTGTGTTTCATGTCCACATGTTTCACTTTTTCCAATGTTTTAGCCTAATGTTAGTATATACACACACACACATAGTATATATATATATGAAATAAATCCTGGTATTAATTAATTAGAACAATAATAATTATTGCTCTGTTTAGAATTTCCACCCTGTTAGGTCTGTGAACCTAACACGGTGGAATTCTTAATCTAATCTAGCTGTAGTGTTTTAAGATCAACATTTACCAAGCTCAACTTCAATAGTTTAACACACTTTTAATAACTAAATCTAATGGGGTTTTTTTTTATTCTACTGAATTATATAATATTTCTCATAATTGATCATAAAAGGGTAGAACTTTAAGAGTTATCCATACAGGTGTAATGTTTAAGATAAAAAAAAAAAAAAAAATTAAGGCGAGAGTGACAGTTGAAGCTTGTCTCAGTTTCCAAAATTGAATTCCAACCAAAAACAAATTGTGTTAATTCCTGTAAATGGCTTTACACGGAATTTTAGTTTGGTTTTTTTTGTTTTTTTTAAGGCATTTAAGTACATTACAAGAGGGTGGAAATGTATTATTATTGGGACATGAACAATATGAAGAAAATAGTAAACAAGAAATACAGTCTCACCAGATTTAATTGCATCACAAACAAAGTTTAGTCTATTCTATCAAATTCTTAAAGAAAAAAGTTTGAATTTTTTTACTTATACTTCTGGGGGAAGTTGATGACATAAACTTGAGGCTGTGTGTGTCACCAAAAAGGTGAGTAAAGTATAAAATAATATTTGAAATGCATTTAATTTATGTGTAAATGATGACAAACATGTAAACACAAATTGAAATTACTTCATTGTAAATATTTGGCACATTTTAGAAAAAATCAGGGTAAGTGAAACATGAGGACATGAATGTTGCCACAAAAATGGAATGACCCAAAGACATAAGACAGATGAGACCAGTGACACCAGCATGACAGAGGATTTAGTCAGAGTTATAGAGGTGATAGTGCAGGCTGATTATTTCATCACATTATCTAATGGAGATCAAAGATGCCTGGAGACAGCTAATGGTGTTTTAACTCAAAGCAATGTGACTCACAGGTAACAGCAATGCCTTTTTGAACCACAAATGTGACCTAATTTTTCAGCATACTGCTCATTCTTATTAAATCAAGATTTCTTTCAAGAGAGACTTTAGCGGTGGCTGGGAGGGACATTTCAGACTCAGTGTAAGAGGCTTTAGTTCTGATAAGCAAATCAAGTAAAAGCCTTGGACATTTAGGGTCAAAATATTCAGCCTGATGTTTTGGTCAGTTTTGGATATTAAATGCATGAGTTTGTCCTGCTGTCCTTAGGTTAAGAAGGCCAAAAAGTTTGGAGAGAAGGGCAATCTAGTTTGACTTCAGAGTAGATAACTGTCCTCAAGCTACAAAACTGTATTAACTTAAACAGTTGGAAAGTAGAATAATTCAGTGTTGGAATATTTAAGTCTGTGTAATGGTGAGGCCACAAAAAACAAAGATGTTTGACATAAAATTATGATTTTTTTTCTTTTATACAAATTTTTAATTCTAATATTATCTTAAAACAAATTCTTCAGTTTGTTTTTACTTAATTCTATGTTTTAATTCACAATAATAATTAAAATTCTTTGTTTAGTCTTTATAATAGTTTGAAAAGTTGTGCTTCTAGTTTTTTCTCTGTCACATCCTGAACATAAATAATATTTTTAAGCAACAATTAAATATCTGTTTGTTTGGTTTTTTTACTCACTGAGCAAGAAAAATCATCCGTTGACTCTTAAAGACCTAGAACCATTGTGTAGCCACTTCTTGATGATTTTTTTCTCTACATTTAACCTCTTCTAAAACTATTTATTATTATATTCTAATTTTCATTTTTCAGTGAAATGCAGGTATTTTCCTGTTTTTAATCAGTGATCCTCTAGATATTCATAGCCATTCAGAGTAAATTTGAAGATTATTACATCAAATCATTGAACATTATAGCAGACTTTTCCCTGGAAAATATATCATTAACTGAGTGTAAAAAGAATTAACTGTCATTTTTCAAATTTCATGGGTTTTATTGGTGAATCAATGTAGCAAGAAATGTGTTTGTGCGTTCCCTACAGAGCCTCGAACGTCCAAATGGATCATATCTGATGCCAGTGAAAAGCTACTTAACCCTAATTAACCATTTAATCAGAATTATTTCAATGTATTGATGTGATTAATGGTTCAAAAATTATTAAACATTTTAGGTCAGCAGATGTTTTTGATTGCCATTGACTGTTTAGGCCTTTAAGGGTTTTAAACATAAAATGAATACTGATTTGACATTTATTGTGATTATTATTGTCAGAAACTGTGAAGAGGAATAGGAAGTCCCATGAGCTGTGGGTAGGATATGTCCCAAAACTTCAGTCCATACAGTGTATATAGAATAATAGATTTATATTATGGAATTAATAAGATGATTAAATCATGTAAATTTATTTACATATGTCACAAATTGTAACTGAAAGGGGTTATATTTTATTAAACCTACTTTTATTAGTCTTTGGTTCATTTATTTGTGTATTTGGACCCTAATAGTTCATAAAGTTTGAATGTGAACCCTCCAGGTGCTGCAGAGGAGCTATCTTTATATTAATTTTTGTAAAAATCCAATGGCTTTCTACAACCTGTTTTAATTCTTTCCTAATTTTTTACATCTATAACTAGTTACATCATGACATTTCAGCAGCAGTGGTTGTAGTCCATACTGAAAATATGTCCAAACTTCGAGCTGATTATCTAAAATGTTCAGTTGTTGGTCGTATTAATGAACACAAGTGGCTGAACAGGACAGAGCAGCACAGTCAACAACCCGGAGGGGGTGGGGGTGTGAAGTGGCTCATTTACATTTAAAGGGCCAGCGCTCACAATGACTTTTTTCCATGTCATTACTCAGAAATAGGGTTAAAGATGGACCTGTGGAGTTGAATTAATGAAGAATTCAGACCCAAGCATAGCACTTAGAGTTTATGTAGACCACAGGGAAATGTTTTAAAATGCATAATTCCATTTAAAAAAGCAAAATATCACTCCTTTAAGGCAAAAATGATACAAATATCAATGATTACAGTGATATAGACAGTGACAGTACAAATCATCCATCACAGGTCCTTTAAATGAATGTAGATTTCTGATCTTTTCTAAAACATAGACACAGTCTTATCAATCAACCAGTACCTCAGTGTGATATTCTTATTATTTCTAGTCAGTTCCACCATTTGGCGTCTTTGCAGGTGGTCTGATGCGTGTTTTATTATCTTGTTTATTGCTCTGAGTATATCTTGCCGCATACTTGCATGTTTTATTCAGCCGAGCAGATAAAGGGGGGAAGAGTGCATTTGTGCTCGCTGTTCAAACCACTTTGCTCTTTGACTCCTGTCCAACTCTATATTCTGCCAACTCGCTCACACACGCCCCCACACAAAAACACACATGCGATTCATAGTGTATATGCTATAACACATGCATGCAGATGAGTAGGAACACATTTATACTCCCACACAGTTGCAGACATGGCCCAAAACACTGTTGTTTTTCTTTTTCTTTTTTTTTTTTCATTTTTGGCTGGCGTTCAGCTGATATCCATCCAGGGATATTTTCTGATGCATTGTCGAAGTGTTTCTGTGCATAGTTAGTGTGCACTGTTTCGTACTCTAGACACACTAGCAGATACTTGTGCATAGACTTGTACTGGTGCCACTTCTCAACCAGATAACAGGTCTTTTTGCTGGTATGATGCCCATTTTTGGGTGGATTGTTATCAGTTAAAAGAAAGACAGCCGGGATTACATTTTTCATACAATTGTACTTGACTGTGGTCATTTGAAGGCAACAACAGAGACACACAAAATACGGAAAAAAAAGTGTTTATTCTCAGTAAACACACAGAGTATTTAAATGCATTATTGTTTTGCGAGAAGGGAGCATCATCCCCTCATGCGCAGCCTTGTATTGATTAATAATGCTTATCTTTCTGCCCTTTATTTCTATCAGTGCATTCATTCCAAGTGGTCTCCATTGTTCATTGCTGCTGGACCATTAACTTGCTCTTCATGTTTTGCATAAAGACAAAGAGGGAATGGTTTGATGCCTCAATTACCATGCTCTTGTGTTTGCAAAGACAGCCAGCTCCCGGCTACGGCTGGAGGGTCTCGGTTACATCGATCTGCCGGCTCACACAGACACATGCAAATTAGTCGTTCTGCACACTCATGAAAGCACGGACACACTCGGTCGCACACATTCAAGGCATGCATTCACATTCAGGATCATGCACAGGGGTGCCTCCAACACTCATCAGAAAACACTTCTTAAATTCTCACTTACAATGCAAAGTATGTGTCAGCAGCTCTAATATGTGGATTTGTTCAACACCTCCTTGACCTGTTTTGTTCACGTTGCTCTAAGTTCAAAACTTAATTTTATGCTGTTCCACATTTAAAGCCCCCGTCCACCAAAAACAAGTATTTTTCAGAGTTCGTTCTCGGAAAACATTGACGTTTGCTCTGCAGAATAGTGTTTGTGCAGGCTGTAATATTTGAACATGCATATATCGAAAGAAGTCTGCAAAGACTGAAAGGGAAGTTTGAGAGATTTAGGAATCATCTAGTGCAGTATTTTTCAACCTTGGGTTCGAGACCCCACATGAGGTCACCTGGAATTCAAATGGGGTCGCCTGAAATTTCTAGTAATTGATAAAAAAAAAATCGTAAAAAATTACTACTAACATTTTCTTTTAATGATTCAATATATATTTTATTGTAATTAAAACACCACACGCTTTTCCTAATAAAAATCAATTTCAAATAAAATGCAGGTTATAATATCTGAGAGGACATATGTTGATTGACCCTGATTATTTGTTCAGTATTAATGATCATCTTTGTAAACACCAGCTCCACTGATTCTACATATATGACCAAGAAAAATAAAATTCTCACTTTGCGCAGTAATCTACACCTGGCTTTTCTCCCTCAATATACATTATATACTGTAGACTAAATGTGTTCTAAAATTAACATTTATTTGCAACATAGTATAACAAACTATTACCTGATAAAAAACAAATTAAGTTAAGAAAAAGAAGTATCCATTTTCAATGTCTGGGTTCACAAGACAAGAAAGATAGGGAACCATTGATCTAGTGCCAATTAAATAAACTTTAGAGCAGTCTACTTTTAAAGATACTCATTGTTTTAGCAGCTTTAGGGAAACAAATGCCAGTTTTTAAAAGAGGTGTAGAGAGAGAAGTTATTTTTCAGTGGAGACTGCAAAGTTAGCAATAATTGGTTCCTAATTTCAATATAAATTACCAGGTTGGAGCAGGTGGAACTGAGTAGAATAACGTTACTTTCTTTGCAGCATGGATACACACAGTACAGTCAACACATTTATGGCAACATAACTTAAGACCTACCCTATTAAATTTAATACCTATTAAAGACTTTGTAATGTATTAAATTCAGATTTGTAAGACTTTTAAAAACCCCCACAGGAATCCTGCTCATGTATCCACAGACTGTATCACTCACTGAATAGAATATAAAGCTCATCCTTTACACACATTGGTATTAGAGTATCATCAAGGCTTTTTTTTCAAATAAAGACTCATAGCCCCTTATTTTGATAGTCAAAAATAACACTGTATCTCATCCACTGAACATCTGATAATTTACATTATAGCTCTGTTAACTTAATTCTGGATATAGGCGGAAAACAGCAACAGTAAAATCACAAATCTCTTTTCTGTATGGTTTGCATTTTCAACATATGCACTGATCGTCCATTCATCCAAATCATCCAAAGAAAAAGTTGGAACTGTCACAGTTTGGACTGAACTATGGATCAACTTAGCAAAAATAATAATACCACAAAATTTTACAAACATACTATATACCTTCACAAACAGCATCCAAATCACTCATGTAGATGAAACATTGTGATTTCAGCATCAAACAACAACACTACACTTTTATTGCTTTGTCACTTTTGTTGACTCTGAAAGCTGTTTCTTAATGGTTCTCATCTCATTTCATCACTCTCTGACACTTGGATCAAAGGCCTATACCAGGGGTCACTGACTGGCGGCGGACCACGGTCCGGGTCCGGACCCAGACGCCATCCATTACTGACCCGGACCCAGAGCTAAAATCATTAGATTGTAAGGGAACTTTAAATTTGATGACACGCTTCTATTTTTAACCGGCGCAGCTATTCTAGGGTTTACAGTACTGGCTGTGCAGATTAAGAAATGCATCTCAAGTGACGCTACTCAGCCAGTGAACTGTCTGCATTCCAGTCGGTAAACGCTGAAGTGCTGCATTCGTTTGAGGGATAGACGAGAGAAAGAAGAGCGAAAGACAGGAAGAGAAAAGAAAGGAGGAGGTTTTATTTTTGCCGGTGTTTGTCTGTTTGTCTGTTAGCAACTTTATGCAAAACTAATGGACGGATTTGGATGAAATTTTCAGGAAATGATGGAAATGACACAAGGAACAATCGATTAGATTTTGGGAGTTATCCGACATTTTAGTCCAGTCCAAATGCGCTAATTTGGTTTAAATCGCACTAGTCACGTCTCCTCTCCTTCATGGGTGTGGGCGGGGCTACCTGCACTTTACTGAGCTGTGTGTGTGTGTGTGTGTGTG
>JAPTGZ010000003.1:30437824-30450667 GCA_029814645.1 Fowleria isostigma
GCCTGTACTGTATCTACACACATAATCATATATATATATAGAGAGAGAGACATGGACATATTATAAATATGAGTTTTATATTGTATTGCCAAATTCTTGCCAATACACACCCATACTTCCAAACACTAATTTTTGGCAATTACACAAACTTTTTTAGGGTATTACTGAGGGAAAAGCTTTTTGTGTTTGTGCATCTGCTTAGAACTGCACTAATTCTAACTGAAACAGATCTAAAATTATTCAAGTAAAACTCCAAAACATCCCACCATGACAGAGAGGCACACAGTATAATAGTGATATTAAAATGCAAGCTCAGATAGTTTGACGTTTCAAGAAGAATCTTAGTTAATATCTGAGATTTTGCCTCTGAAATGTATTTGATATTTGTAGTTTGTGGTTGTGGGACAGCGGTTTGCAGCCCTTTGGGAAACATGGCCCCTGTATCACACAGTGTCTGGTGTGTGTGTGTTGAAAGAGGATGAACACATAATAAGTAACATAGATGGACAGGAGAAAAAGGAGGAAGAACCGGGAACGCTCGGGAATGGTCTGCCCACTTCAATATCGCAGACATGGAGGGGGTCGACGCTTCCACCAAAGAGGGAGGGGCAGGACGGTGGAAAAGTAGAAAAGGTTGTGGAGTAGAGAGCTGGGTGGTGGGATAGATGCTGTGCGCTAGCAGCCAAGCTACATCAAGACCCATTTTCCGCTGACAGATAGCAATTGAGGTCCTAGAGCGAAAAACAGGATGGAAGGAGGGGAAGAGAAAAAAAAATCTGAAGGGAGGAGACGGAGGAAAGAGACATGAGAGACAGAGAAGATGAGGTAGAGGTTAATGGGAATGGCAGGTGAAGGGAGAAGCTTTAAAGAGTTTGTGAAGTTTTTGTTACTGCCGCAGTGATGCTCAGTGTGGTGTTTGTATGTGTGTGCGTGTGTGTGTGTTTGTATGTGTGTGTGTGTGTGTGTGTGTGTATGGGTGGGTGGTGTGTGTGTGGGCGCTGTGCCCGAACACACTCTGTGCTCAGTAGGATGGCAGCAGATGTGCAGGGTACAGTAATTGGTGCTAGAGACCCAGCGGGGCCATGAGATCCACTCCAATATCTCCCACCATCACGTGCGCACACACACACACACACACACACACACACATTCACACACACATACACAAATTCACATCTTCTTAGCATCTCACACACATACGTAGCAGTCACGTAGGCCATATGCTCACTTTCCTTTTCTCTCTCGCTGACACACACACCTGCTTGCTTGCCTCCTCACTTGGCATGAGTTCACACATCCGTGCACACAAACAGTAGCTACACACACCCACATACTGTTAGACTACAAATCACCTGCTTTACATCACTTACCCCCCCTCCAGATCTGCACAAAAACCCCTTTCATCCTCCCACCTCTCCAAGCACACCTGCAAACCACACCCGCCTCCCATTGTTTCGTTGTTCCATCCCATGCCTATTATTATCATTATTATGAGGGTACACGTGTCCTGATACTGACACCCCCTCCCTTTTCAATTTGTATGTCCTCAATTTTTAGATAAACCTTCATTCTCTGCTCCCCCACACTGACAGTTTCAGGGTTACGGAAAATAGTGTAAAGCACTTTATGGATTTTACTGGAAGAAGCAGTAATTAAATACGACATAACCACCAGGGGGCGGTGCTTTTGCGTTCACTACATTATCACACAATTATTATGGCAAGGAAAAAGTCGACCGTTATTGGTGGAGCCACCGTATGTATGAGCAGAGAGGCATGGGTGGGGCAGTTCACCCAATGAGTTAAACCCCATTCCCTCCATGTTTTATGAATGTGTATGGGTAATTCATAGCCAGAAAAGCCAAAGTTTCAAATTTTAACTTGATCAGACCTACGGTTTTTGAGATATCACAGTTTCTTTTTTTTTTACTTTTTCACAAAAAAGGCCATGGTAGCCAAATTACAAATTGCAGTAACTCAGTAACCACTGGTCCAATTTTAAAAAGCAAGGTATTTCTGTAAAAGGGGTGCATTTGGGTACTTTGGAATTGGATAAACTTTTGACCTATATTTTGACCTTGAAATTGAAACTCTAGGACACACTTGACCTCTTGTCTGACACTAGTATGAAAAATTTAGCCCTGTGTAAACTGCAACATTAAAAAAAAATTTAAAAAAATGGAGGGGTTTTCTTTTTCATTTTTCATGCAATGCCATGTAGAAGCTGACATGCCCATTCCTTCAGAGATCCATTCAGTATTCTGTCTGTATACTGAGTTACAGTTATTTGAAGTTTTGCTGCTACAACCGTTTTTGTGAAAACGAGAAAAAATTCCTTGAAATACCTCGAAAACTGTTTTTTTCTTTTTACAATAAAGTTCGAATTGAAAATTTTGGCTTTTCTTGCTGTGAATTACCAATATACCAAATTTTATTAAAAAAAATTGGAGGAGTTAAGGTTTTAAAAATGCCATTTTTTGGAGTGATCTGAGATGGACTGACCCGGGTCTGTGTTATATGTGGTATTTCTTCTTTCAAATGTTAAAACAAATATCTGTAATTATCATTAGTGTTGAGAATAAAGGGCTAGTGTATTGAATTGTAGAGATGTACACAGAATATATTTCATCCTAATGGTCCAATGGATTTATGTGACCACTAGAAGGAGAAGTGATCACTCTGCCGGTGAGGAAAACTAATGCCATTGGGCCTTTAACCAAAGTGTCAGAAAGTGAGACACAAGTTTTAGTGTGAAATGAAGTCACAAACTGATAAACGCTAGAAGCACTGTTGTTGTTTTTGACACAGCTCTAAAAGATGCTTGATGCTGACATTGCGGTATTTCCTGTGCAGTTTGATTATGAGGCTTAGGAAGCTATAAAGTTATTATGTGATGTTATTATATTTTTCAAGCTTCTGTTTATTTATCCATGGTTCAGACTAAACTGTGACGATTTTGACCTTGTTTGGATGATTCCAAACAGATCTTTAGTGCAACTACTGATGACACAAACTGTACAGGAAACAGGTGATTTGTGGTTTTACTGTGGCTGTTTTCTGGCTAAAAACAGAGCGAGGCTAACAGAGCTATAATGTAAACTAGCAGCTGATGGAGCATGTGAGTAAGTTTGTGCTTTGCAGAAGAAAAGTTGATGATATCATATGATACCATGATACCATATTACAGATGTGTGGAAACAATCAGATTTATATTTTATTCAGTGACTGATACAGTCTGTGGATACTTAACGATGATTCAGTGGTGGTTTTGGTCATCATAAATGTGTTCTGGAGCACAACCTTCACTAGCCGTCTGGAGTTTGGAATATCAGTTCTATATCTAACCAGATCATGTCATAAAAGGTTCTTTTGTGTTGTTTGTTTTTTACAAAGCTTCAGTACTGACAAAGCTTTATTATTTTACCATGGCTTGGTAACTATGTATTACATTTATTATGTCAGATAACACTTCAGTAACACACACTATAACCTGTTCAAATGAATATTCAGAGCACACAATAAGGCTTCACTCCACTATCAGAGGTCATTAACAACCATGCATTAAAGCATTAGAAACAACTTGAAATACATGAGGGAACACTTATTAAAACCTTAGCAATTATCTCTACCTTTTTACAAACACTAGAAAACCTGTCCAATATACACATAAGATGGTTACATATCTAGCGATCATGGCTTTATTGACTCCCATAATCCACTTGTACTTTCTGGTTTCGTTCTCCTTCGACTACTGCAGTCTTATTTTCCTCCCCTGTGCACTTCATAGCGCTGCTGGACTTCTGCCATCTGTGCCTGAGCAAACACTGTATATGTGTGTATGCGTTAGTGCATGTCTGTGTCTGGCGTGCAAGTGTGTAGTTCCTATGGACGTCTGTGCCGGCACTACCTGCAGGTCTGTGTGTACGGACATACACACATTTGATGTGTGTAAGTGTGTGGGAGTGAGTGTTTGAGGGTCGTTAAACTTGCTGAGACAGCCAGGGCAGCACACAGGTTCTCCTGACTTCACCACAGTTCACTGGGTGAAGAATGGCTTTGCACAAAGCCTGCCGCGCTGCCAAGTGGACTAGACTCACTCTATTCTCGCCCTCCCTCTCCCTGAGTCTCTGTCTCTATTAACTGCCTTTACTTTCTTCTCTCCTTTTTATTTCAATTTCAGCTGTTCATTTACTCCACTGTCTGTTTTTATTCAGGTAACACCATGATGATCATCGTGGAAAGCATGTCCAACGGATCTTTAGACTCTTTCCTTAGGGTGAGTTTGTGTAAAATATGTTTATGTGTATATGCATGAGTCTTAATTGTATGGCACAGTTTTTACCTCAACATTGGGCCGAAGGGGTATTGTAATTATTTTGTTGTCTGTCTGTTCATCTGTCTGTCCACTAAACAATGTAAAAGCATTATTTGAATAACGTGCTGCGCACTAATACCCCTCGGCCTAAATTAATGAACAGACGGATGGACGGACAAACAGATGAGAAAACGATTACAATACCCCTTTGGCCCAAAGTTGGCCAAGGGGTAAGAGTGAATTGTGATATCTGCACCACATTTATACTGTGGATGCATCTTGGTATGGAGCCGAAGTCTATTGAACATAGGTTACCTTAACCTACTTTTTAAAGGTCAAATAGTGATATGTCATTTTAACTACGTGATCACATTATCTGAAGAATGCATTGAGATTTCCGCACCAAATTTACACAAAGACAATCAGGGCAATAACTTTGAACAAAATCTAACACTGTATTTGGCTGAGGGGAATTAAACGTGCACGGCACATTATGTTTGTTATCTAATGACAAAAACCCTGATGCTATCATCTTTCCTGTTGTGAGTTCTGCCATAAAGATAGCATTAATCCAAAATTCACCACAATTACGGTACTTTCCTGAGGCAGCTTCTCTTGTGCTTATTACCGTAATAAGGAAAATGTACATAATTAACTACACAAATGGAGTGTTTCTACTCAAAGATGCTGTAAGCCTCTGTAAACTGTTATTGTGCCCCTCTGCTCTCTGAACCACTGCGCCGTGGTTTATAATGATATAAATTAATGGCCTGTTTGTTTTTATTCCCCAAATAAAGAGATTCAGCTCAGTGAGCGTAACATTATACTGTAGTAACAGATGTGTTGCCTTATTTGGATTGCTACATTCTATACACATGGTATTTTCTCCTGGTTTTTCCCCTGCTATATTACCCTCTGGTCTCTTTCTTTGACCCAATATAACCTCAGAAACATGAAGGCCAGCTGAGTATGATGCAGCTGATGGATATGCTGACCGGGGTTGCATCAGGGATGAAGTACCTCACTGAAATGGGCTTTGTCCATAAACGGCTGGCCGCACACAAGGTAAGGGAGCAGGTGGGGGAGATGATGGAGAGTGTGTAAGGTGGTGTATGTTTCAGCTGTAGCAAGTTTTTTCAGTGGAGGGTAATGGAATACAGTTTGTCCTTGTCTCCCAAACATCATTGACAATATCTTGCCTGTAAGAGTTTGAGAAATACGTGAAGCTGAAAACAGCAAGACAATACCGTCACAATCATTTTGTCACATGCAGGTTTCACTCGGTTGTTTTCCCAAAGACGCCTGTCTGTCAAACTGCAAATGCAGTGGTCACATTACAGAAAATGAAGAACAGGAGCACTTGCTCTTGTAAACAGTCAGTTGTCCCTGGTGCGATAAGAGCTTTACACACCAGGGCAGTGAGCCCTCATACTCAGATTGTTTCCTGTGCAAATGTAACTCATGCTAATCAGTTTGTTTTTCCAATCTCAGGTGTTGGTTAATTCCAACTTGGGCTGCAAGGTGTCAGGCTTCAGACCTCTTCAGGAGGACAAGATAGAGGCTATCTACACTACCCTGGTAAGAAACAACCCACACAATCAAATGCAAAGGTTTATGCTAAGTAGGTTCCACACACAACTGGGTTTTCATTTGTTTCATACAGATATTAAGATTAAATGTAACAGTTGACAACAGATGCAGTAATAGTTAAGGACATAAACACCTGTCAGTAAATTAAATGCACATTGATTCTTGATATGTCTACATGTCATGGATCTCCCATTTTCTATGTCTGCACATTACTTTTTCTTCTGCATTCTCATTTAATACAAGTCATCAGATAAATCTCATTTCCCTGTAATATAAAAACCTACATGTTTTCACACCTTGGTATGTAAATATGACAAAAACAAAACATAACTCCTGGTGCTGAACATTAATAAAGGAGGTGTGAATATTTATTGGCCCCATGATTCGATTTGCTTAAGACGTGCTCAGTGCAATGCATCTTTTGAATCAAGAATTTTCAACACCTCTAATAAACAAAGGAAGTGTAAATAATACAATAAACTCAATAACCTACATACAATAAACAAGAAATATAAATACATAATACAATAGTTGAGTCAGTAGAGGATATATAAAAGTTAGTTGAAAAGTACCAGCTTGATTTAGCTTGAGTCCAACTTTATTCTGATATTTCCGATCTGTATTCTATGTTCTACTCTCCTCATTAATGCCCCACAGTGTGGCTAGATTGTTCACACATGTAGAGGGTATTTTTTTAATGAGTCTGAGACCAAATGAGTATTAACACATCATGTCCAGTCTAGTTGAGGTTACACGATTAATCACAAAAACTCTGACTAAAAGCAGCCTTATCTTTGCTATGGTGTTACTTTGTTCCAGTAAAGGTGAATTCAAGTTTTTAAAGATCACTTTGATCTCTGAAAATTATGCTCAAATTTCTTCAAAGAGAATGATAAAGCTTTACTTTCATGAACTCTCCGTACCCTTTTGCTTGATGGCGTCTTTTTTTTTTTCTGGTTCTTTTTTAGCACGGAGGGAAGAGTGTGGTGTTATGGTCTGCTCCAGAGGCCATCCAGTACCACCGCTTCTCCTCTGCCTCAGATGTCTGGAGCTTTGGCATTGTCATGTGGGAGGTCATGTCCTATGGAGAAAGACCCTACTGGGATATGGGCAACCAGGATGTAAGTGTGTGTATGTGTGTGTATGTGAAATAAAAGAAAGATAGGGAGTGCCATTAATCTCTCCAGTTCTATTCCTCCCTCCACTTTTTTAAAAAATATCAGTTCTTTCCCGTTTCCTCCCTCTCTTCCTCCTCCATCTGATTCTCTTTGTCAATGAACCCTGTATCCATAGCCAGCTTGGATCTTATTTAAAGAAAGCCAAGAAGCCACAGTACCTCTGAAAGCTTCCGCAGGGCCTAAGTCGTCTCTTTAAGTCTGCATCAGCTCCATGACCAATCCTGTTTTCTTTTAAGGACACATTGACCCCCTTCTAGTGGCCTCCGCCTGTCCCCCCAATGCCATCCCGCTCTTAAAAGCGTTGAAAATCCTTCTGGAAAATTCAGCCTCTTTCAGGAAATGTAAAGCACTTGCTATTTGAGGGTTGAGGAGATTGTCCGGTCAATAGAATCCTGCCGCTTGTCTCAGGAGCAACCTATTATTTCCAAGTCAGAGTGGGTGGGTGCTCTGGTTTTTTTTGTCGTTACTCCGATCTGTGTCCTTCAAAAATAAGTTTTGCCTTCTTCTTTTTGATGGAGGTTTGTCCTCTGAAATTCAGCTGAAAGTATGATGCAAATCTACCTCAAAAACAAGGGGAACACACTGTTTTTTGTGGCTATTGTTATGCATTAGAGCAGATGAGTCATTATGTTTTCAGTTGGTTTAATCAGCACCAGGAGGGTGTTTTAGATATGGATATTGACACAGCTTTGCTACATTAGTGACTGATAGCTAATATTAGTCTACTCAACTGGAATTACTGACTTTGAAGGAAGGTGAGAGCTAAATTGTTTAGAATTTTTATGATGAGTTTGTGATTCCCTTCCAGAGATATTAATGAATTACTTCATTTACTAATGTTGGTATTTGTTCCTTTGACTTGGACTTTTACCTACTTACATTTCTGTTACATATTTTTCAGGGGTCGTTTCCCTGCTTTTCAAGAAATTATCACAACCTCAATTCCAAAACTATCAGGAGGGTCAATATAGAGTTGAGGGACTTTTGAAGTCCATGGGATATATGTTGTATGAATTTTTTATTAAAAGTAAGAAAAAAAAATGTTTTTATGTTCATTTTGATCATGTCTTTTAAAAGTGCATAATTATTTAATTACTGAAACAATCACTTATTAACAAATGACTAGATATACTAAAGTCTCAAATAAATAACCATCTGAATGTAATAACAACCACCTTCTAATTAGCTAAACAATAATAAAATAATCTTATTTAAAAATGTTTTTGATTGTGTTCTTTTTATTAAGTTGAGGTTATCATGACAAATATTTCTTTTGTGGTAATATATCAAATTTTATATGGAAAATAATAAATTGTGTCTGAGAAATTACTTTCAACTAAGTTTTCCATTATAAAAATACCTTTGAAGGAAGCGTGTTAATTCCAGATCACATGACCTGCTCCACATATCATTTTCTTCTGAAGAAAACACTGAACAGACTCCAAACTATGTTCTTTCTCCTCTTTATGATTTATTTAATATAAAGTAATGTGTGAGTCAAGTGTGAATTTTAATTATACTCAGTTGTATATATGATATGTACAAGAATCTTTATGTACAAATGCTATGTGGTGTTAAGGTTGTGTTGATTTTAGGCAAAAATGTCAACTATACCTGTCAGCTATGTTATCCTGTAAAGGGAACTCAAACAGCCCCTCAATTATATATTGACCTGGGACACTATGTAAAATCTAGTTACAAACAAAATGCAATCATGTGAAAATCAACTCATATTTTATTCAGTATAAAACATAGAATAGCTTGGAACACATAGAGCCTCATTCATTCACATGGATGAATGGATAAAACCCAGAATACATAAATGTTTAAACTGTGAAAATGTACCATATCACAAAAAAATAAGGTAATTTTCAGATTGATGGCAGCAACAAATCTCCTAAAAGTTGTGATGCACAGGAATAGTAGGTGGTAATAAAAATAAACTGCCAGGAACATTTTGTAACTAATAATTCATTTTCAAGGTTAATTGGAAACAGGTCAGACATGATCCAGTCTAACAAGAGCAATTTAGAGTCTGTCAGAAATAAAGATGGCTTAAAAAAAAATAATAAAATAAAAAACTTCATACTGCATTTATTTTATTTTATACAGTGTATGAACATTTTTGGATAAGTGGTTTGTTTATCAACATTATCAATTATATATTTTAAGTTGTATGATAATGTGGTGAATTTTTATCTACGAAAGGTCAAAGGGTAATTTCACTGCAGGGTCATAATGTTCTGCCAGATCACCAACCATTATTCAACACAGACAACTTTGTAAAAATCTAGAGGCAATGACAACATTTTACTCCCTGAAAATTATTCGTTGGCATCTTACATATAAAGTAATAGTAAACACATATATAGTCACAGAAAAAATGATTAGACCATCAAAAGTCATCAAAAACAATGGTTATGCAATCAAGTACTAACTCCTGTGTGTATCATGTGACTAAAACAGACAGAAAAGAAAACATGGAATGTCTAAAAGCATAGATATTGATGTAAGAAAGTATGCGATTTTGGTTATTATCAAGAAAACCATGGAAAATGGATAGAAATCAGCTCTCAAATTAAACTCATATCAGCTGTTTTTGTTGTTATCATTCTATTTGTCCAAACAAATCTACCTTTATTTGTACCAGGCATTAAAATGAACAAGAAATTGAAGAAAACATAGGGTGATCTAATAATTTTTTCCGTGACTGTATTTCGCCAAAGAAATACATTCAATATTTTTTGTTAAATTTCTTCAAAGTCTTTGCTACATATGAGTCTGGGCATAAACGGCAACTCTAATTCTAGTTGTTTTTGTTAAAGAACCAGCACAGCAAGACTCCAAAGCAAGTGTAGACAACTGATTATTTTAAAAGTTATTAGTGTTCATCAAGTCCAAAAGCTTCATCATGTTAATGCCTCTCAAAGTACTGTTATCCTAAAATAATGCCTATGCTTTATGCAGGCAGGCGCATAGTTAAAAAGCAGAGGATTATTAGCATGTTCCGTTTTAGAATGTCCAAAATTAATATGCATGAGTTATTCAGCAGGCACAAGAATAGCTGGCTTTTAGACTCTGTTTTTTCCATGCCCTTTCACAAAGCAGGAGGAGGTTTCTCCTTACCCTGCTCCATATTATCAAACTTTGGAATTGAAAGGGCAAAGGTCAGGCTTGTAGAGCGTCAGGGATATTAATCCACTTTAAATTGATACATTATATCATAACAGAATTGTTGGTTGGTCTGTCCACCTGTGATCCATCGTGCCCTTTACCTACCGGCTTTGATTAAATGGAAAATGTCAAATGCTGAAAAGCATTTTATGAATGCTCTTTAGTGAGATAGGAGCTTAAGGGCTGAGCAGGATGGTGGAGTGGGGCGGTGGGGGGCAGGTTGAGAGAAGAGAGAGTGTTTTAGGAAATCATGTTGCTGATGGATGTCATTTTTGTGATTATAGTTTGACTTTATTTCCTCCTTTCAGGAGATTGTATTTCTTCCAGTGAGTCAGGAGGAGGATGTATTACGTGTCGTGAGATAATATTGAAAGGGAATCTCTCATGAGGTGTTATAGTGAATGGTTTTTGAAATGGGACAACATTAGTTTGATGGGGGAGCTAGGAACACTGAGGGAGTCTGGATGGATGCTTTCAGGTTTTGTTATTTGACAACAGTGAGGTTTCAAAGAGGTCGAGAAAGAAATGCTGAACCAAGATGAACTCTTTTCTCCGACTCGTCTTTCTGAGCGGGTCAGCTATTGTAAGAGGATGAAAAAAAAAAAAAAACTGGTAATGTTTTTCATCTCTGAGATTTTTGTGAAATTAAAACTTACAATATGGTTTTCCATTGACCGAACAGCCATTGTGATGCTCCATCAAATATCCTGTGAAGTGACACTAAGTGACCCTGAATATCCTGTTGAGTGACCTTTCAATCCACACGCAAAGTCAGTCAGACAGAGAGGATTTTGCATTGTTCATCTTTTGCATGGATACCCCTCTTACTTTTGGGCTGTGATACATGCAGCCCAGCTCTGTTTCACTAGTCAAGTCAGGATATTCCTGTAAATTTGAGCTCGGCTTGTTTTGTTGAGGCTAGCAATACCGTGTTGCAAATTTCAGTTTGTTTTGCAGTTGGTGCTGACTCAAGTTGACCTTAAAGAGATGTTACCCCAGAATAAGCACAATTAGAAAAAAGCAGAAAACCACGCAGTGGAACTTTTGTAGGAAATGTAATTGATGACAACAGAAAATTAAAGCGACAGCACTTTTTTCTAATGTCATTTTTCAAAATGAAGCACCATCATGACATATAACCAAAGTAAATAACAAGGAAAGGAACGCAATGAAACTGAATTACATGTATATTTGTTGTGTAAAGATGAAATCTAATTAGCAATAAAGTGAGGGTTGAAGTTAAATAAACAAAATCAATATTTGGTTGTTCTCTTTTCAGGATCTGCTAATCCAATAGCAGTCACTTTGATATGTGAAGGCCTGACATGACTGTTTTTTCTGAGTTGTAGTGCAGCATCTTCACATCTCATATTCTGGGTGTTTGTCCCTGGTCTTTATGTAACACTCACATTTTAAGGTCCCCCTAGTTTTATGTGTTAACTGCTCCATTAGTTTTACTTGTTTCATTAGGACCCTCCAGGGCTTATTTTCTGAAGTCATTTTTTGTTATAACCTTAAGAGCAGTTCTAATCTTGTCTTCAGTTGTGATTATCCCCTTCGGCATTTTTCCTAAAAAAAGAACTTGTAGTTAATTTTGAGGCCTATTTTCAAAACAGAAGTGATTTCTGTGGCGATATTTTTCCTGTATATTTTTGAAAACAGGATCAGAAGATGTGGCTATAATCAGCATGGTTCTCCATTCAGTCCCTCCAGCATTTTGGTTTTAATTAATTAGCTCTTTTAACATGTGTTACAAAATATTACCAACACTTTTCGAGCAGAGGTTCTATGGAGATAACATTCAAACACTTTCTTCAAGGGTAATAAAAGCCAGAAAGTTAATAGATTTAGCTAAACTTACCTGCAGATTATTGAAACTCTCAGCCACATGTGCAGTCCAATAACTCTATGATGAAATCCCCTCACCCCCTTTTTAAACGCATCCATGGATCATCTCTATAAGGCGTGTCTGTCTGTTGGTCGGTCTTGATTGCATTTAAAACTTAGTATCTCAGGAACAGTTGGATTGAATGAATAAATCACTCTAACATTAACATGGACTCAACGGTCAAAGGTCAAGATCATTATGACCCCAACATCTGATGGGCACCTTGAGTGAATTTCCTCAATTTGGCAGTAAATTTCACTTGGGCCCAAGAATGGACTGACATTTTGGAGGCTAAAGGTCATAGCAACTGTGACCTCATGTCTGTCCACTCTTATGAATGTGATCTATTTGACTTTTTTCAAATTCAACTCATTTACTAGAACTCAAGGATGGATAGATTACATTTTGGAGTCAAAGGTCAATGTCAAGACCTCACATAATAAAATATTTGGCCATAACTGCTAGTAGATGAGATACCTGTATAAAAGGATTTACACTGCCCTGTCAAAATGTCAATATTTCATTGGATGCCTTTGGCTTTGATTATAATATACTTACACTGTGGCATCATTTTAGTAAGTTTCTGCAATATCATAACATTTATTTATTTATCTTCATCCATTTTTGGACACATGACCTGACAAACTGAAGCAGCCTCAGGTCAACATTGTTCCCATAGGCTTGTACTGTAGGTACTAG
>JAPTGZ010000003.1:30537137-30551475 GCA_029814645.1 Fowleria isostigma
TTTGTTCAAAATGTGTTCAAGTGCAATCATTTTACAGACTTTTTGTGTTTGAAATTTGTAGAATAAAACATTTTATGTACAGAATGAATTTTAAGTATCATTTCTCCTGACCATGTAGTCATTTTGATATGGACTTATCAAAAATACTTTTTTTTTTTTTTTTGGGGGGGGGACACCCTGTATTGCACATAAAAAGATTAATAAAAAAAAAGCCCTGTATCTTTGCTCACGTTTTCCCACCATCAGGAAAAGTAGGGTAGTAGATGAATGCAGATTTATAGTTGCATGGTTGACAGTTTATGGCCATGTTTTCAGAATTGATGAACATGTCTGAACAGGAATATTCTTGGAGGCTACATTGCATTGCTTTTATTAAAATAATTTTACCACTTTCACATACATACACACTCAGTCAGGGTACTGTAAAGTGGGGTACGTGTACCCTCAGGGGTATTTGGAAGAAGCCCAGGGGGTACTTGAAATGTTTTGGGAAAAAATACATTAAATTAGTCATCATGTACTGAATACAAAATAATGAGAATTAATGCTGAAATATAAAACACAATAAATACATTCATGTAATAAAATTGACACTCCTGACCTTATTTCATTTCAATATTTTTATTTTTTATATTGTTGTTATTGTTTGTCTTCTTATTTAAGCTTTGGTAACATTTTAAGAACATTTCTATTTTATATTATGTGAAATGAGTTTGAGTAATTAAGTAATTATTTTTCATAGATGAAAGGTTTACTTATTCATTCATGACCATTTCATTTATTTTTCATTACAATGAAAGGTCACTTTTCAGTTTATATTTTACCAAAAAATTACTTTAAAAATGTTTTTTTTTTAAATATATTACAGTTAAACATGTATGTTTGTTTACAATGTTTTGAAAATAAAAACGGACACCTCTGGTGCAGAAAGACCTTTAGCCTCATTTTTTTTCAATCAAAAATGGTGAATCAAGAGTTGGGGGTTCTTGGCTAAATAAAAGTGTATTTTGGGGGTATTCCACTATAAAAAGTTTTAGAACCACTACACTAAGTAACTTTAAAAACACACAATGAAATTTACAAATGTTTTACTTTTAATTTCAGGACTTTATTTCCAATTATAGTTGTTGTTATTGCACACATTCTGGGAGACATACACACAAGACTGTGAAAGGTGGAGTGTATGCACCGTCTGTCTGCATCATTCCTGCACACAGCATCCCAACCGCCTGATCACGGTTGGCTGCAATCAAGGACGACATTGTTGCTGCAGACATTTCCCCTATTTTTACCTTTAAGTTTTTATAGGGAGGGTCACATGTGTGCAAAGCCTTCACATTTTCGGTTAACAATGTAACCCATCCCAGTATTTCACTCCCCCATCCAGTTCATATATGTGTGAGTACAACTTTCATAAACTGATCTGTGGTTGAGAAAAAGTACAAACAGTCAGACAGAACAAGAGTATACTGTGTGTCTGAGAAGCTGTTTGGAGTGCCTGAGTACATCTCGTGACAATTCTAGCAAGTGTTTAAATGTGTGTTTTTAAAGTTGCTTAGTGCAGATATGCATGGTCTGGTAATACATGACAGGGAATTTTAGAAAGTAACCCAGAGGCCCTTACTGTTTTTCTGAAGGATTACATGCGATTTGTATTTTCTGCATTTGTCCTTTTCTGGAAATAGAAAATTCATTCCAAAAATGAAATGAATTATTTACACTGTTAAATTCCAGTAAAGCTGGTGCCAGCACTTAGGAGCCTTCTCTGGTCTTAGACGATGGTTTAAGTTTTCAGTCTTTTATATTCCATCCAGAAGAGGGTGCTAGTGCTTCACCAATGAGCAGTGATGGGTTGTCGTTAACCCATAAAGACCCAAACAGCCACTGGCAACCAAAACCGTCTACTGATCTAAAATGTTCAATACCTGTTGATCCACTAATTCTATCAATACATGTCAATAATTGTTGTAAAATACAGTCATTCATCTTTTCATGGTTTGGCCCAGAGAAAATGGCAGGGTTTGTGGATCAGTTCTGTCTTTATGGAGGCATATTATGTGTTTGTGGGTAGGATGGTAAACAGAGGTCACAGGCAATGATTGATATCTTTCTTATCTTGCTGCCATCAAATTCAAAATATCCTTATTATTTTCTTAAAAATACTAGTTTTCTCTTGACATGTTTGCCACGTCCTGTTGTGAATAAGATATGAGTTTATGACATTTATAAATTATGGCATTCTGTTATCTACACTTTACAGTGTTCTAGCTTTTTAGAATTGGGCCATGATTTGTCCTGATTATATTTTTAATAATTCTTTTCAGATTACATTAACCCATAAAAACTCAAACAACTTCTGGTGACCAAAAATTATCTATGACCTAAACTGTTTAATACCTGTTGATCCACTAGTCCTATCAATACATGTAAATAATTGGTGTAAAATACAATTACTCATCTTTTTATGGTCATCAGATATGATCCATTTGGACATTCAGAGGCTCTGTAGTGAATGTGGAAACACCATCATCTTCTACAACACTGATTCACCAGTAAAACCCATGGAGGTGGAATCAATGACAGTGGATGAACACACTTGGTATATGTTAAGTTAATGATATATTTTGTTAAAAATAACTTTTTCTTCAGTTTTCTGTTTGTGATATAATAACCCTCAACTTTAACCTGAGCTTTTATGAACATCTATATGATCAGTGAATTGAATATAAGAAAATACCAGATTTTTACTGTAAAAACCCCAAATACAGAGGGTAATATAATAGTAAATGGTGATAAATCACTTAAGTTAAATAGAGAGGAAAAAACTATTTTTGAACTGCCACATAAATAGCACTAGGTCTTTATGGGTTAAATTAACAACAGGCTACTAGTGCTGTTTTTGGGATAGATGAAATTATATCTTTGTTCTTAATTTGTATTCTTCATGTAAAGTTCATGTAAAGTTCAAATGGGCAATGTATGTCTGCAGTACATATGTGTTTACAGTAAACAGTGTGATGTGTGTGTTCATAACATGTCAGTTTCCAAAGTGAAGCTGATACTGACCAGCAAGTCAGAAATGTTATCTGACCTGTGAACAGTTTGTGCAGATGGATTTTATGAATGATATGACTTACTGGGCAAATTTGAGACTCACAAGTAGACCACAACACTTGAGTCTGTATCTAAATGCTTTAATATGAGAGGCTGCCCTTGGTAGATGGTCATGAACTGCTGAAGAAATGGCATATAATGAATACATTTCAATCAATTCTCAATGGTCTTACAAGTTAAAATTATTGACAAAAGTCAATGCTGATAGCAACCAAGACTTTATACTGGGTTTCAAAACTGGAAATAATAACTCAAAAGATAAAAATCACTCGGATCTGGATTTTTTTACACTTAGTTTACCCGTGAACATTGTAGATTTTGATGTTATTTAGATTTATTTATCTTTATCACTTTAATGCAGATGTCCAGTTCAAGACCTGTTTAGTTTCTAGTTTTATTTTTATTTTAATTATTTTATTGATTTATTTAATAGGACCATGCATATTTATGAACATTATTGTGTAAAAAAAAATACAACCATGTAAATATGCCAGAATTTGTAAAAATAACTACTTTCCATCTGCAGTCCCTAGGCAGGTGACAGAATATGACATAAAACCGCCAACATTAATACATCTCTCATTCACTGTATATTAAAAATTAAAAGTAATCATGACATAAATATATATGATGATATAAACTGTCAAAGAATTTTACTTGTCTCAGAAATTTTCTTTTGAACCATTGCCAGTATTATCTGAAAGTCATTAACAGTACAGTGCAGTGTATTAATTACATAGTAAGTCCCTCCACCGAGGTTAATATAGTATGTCCCATTGTAGTCTATATAATGACATAATGCATAATAAGATAACACACTGTGGTGGCTATTGATTAAATCTGAACAGAAAAGGCAGCAGAATGTTATATTTAGCAACTGTCAAGTGTTTTCATTTGCAAATCTTTATGAAGTGATTAATTGTGTGGACCAGCTTCAGTTAGAGCTGAATCTTTCATGGCAGTGCTGCATGTTTTACACTGTCTAAAAAATGCCTTCCTGTAAGTCAAAATTAGACATCAAGGGCAACACTAAGCAGAAAAAGACTGTAAGCTGATTTATTCCCTTGTTTGTTTGTTTTTTACCATAATGCACCCTATATCAAACTTTACCAATATAAGATTCTATTACTCTACTGCTGTAAAATGTTATGGCCTACTTGCACCAACAGAAACTAATCCTAAATGTAATGTTAACTCCATTGTTTGGTCAGATGCTACTGGAGGTGAAGAAGAGAATCCTGTAATAGCCTACACACATCAGTTTATAGTAGGTCAATGACAACTTATCAATGTGCATATTATTCATGATTTTTCAACGTTGGCCAACACTCATCCATACAAGAAGTGGACGAATAGAACAGTTTTTGTGAACACAAAATAAAATCATAGTCTATGGGGTCATCAATATTGGTATTGGATTAAGGTCGTAGGTTCCAACTGTCAGATGATGATGATGATGATGATGGATGTTCCAGATGACTGAAGTGCAGCTCAACAATAACATGTAACCACTGCTTATCATCAACAGAGGGCGCCATAGAAAGCAAAACGGAAACCTTCAAGATTGTTTCTCTAAATTCAGACATGGATGTTGTGAAGATTTTTTTTTCTTTTTTTGGGGGGTGTGGGGGAGCTGAAACTAATGTCAGCATATTAATCAACCTTTGAAACTCAATTAAAAATCAATATTAACTAAATTTTTAATACATTAATGCCCTGAATGGGTAGCTCTAAATAAAATTGTCTTGTAGATTGTCTAAAAATTACCCTCAACTTTAGCCATGTCTGCTTGAATCACCTCATCACAATCACTGTAGTCATTAAATGTATGTTATTATTATTATTATTGTTGTTGTTGTTGTTGTTGTTGTTGTTGTTATTATCATCATCATATTATTATTATCTCTGCAACAGTACTTTTAGGAAACACAGGGTATGATAAAAGTTAACCATGAACTAATAAAAATGAAGTTTTTATCATCAACTCTTTATTGCCATAAAACAGAAGTAGTAATCGGTAAATAATCACTGGATTTACATGTGCTGTAATGTTTGGTCAGTTTCTTGACAGACAGAAAATTTATTTACCACAGCAACAATAATAATGGAAATGTAAGGGTTTGTATTTTTTCCATATATAGAACTGTCATGTGAATTTGCTGTAAACTTGGCATTAGGAGATTATGATTGAAACATGATATGATGATATGACATGATATGAAACATTATTTTAGATAGAAATAATGTTTATTGTGAGACATGTCAAAATAAATGAGATATTACAGAAATAAAAAAAGAATGAAAATATCAATTGGCAATATCTGGGCTTGCAATATTATGTCTCTCCTTCATACCTTAGTTAACCTTGATTTGTGGATACATATATGATCCTTATACAAAAACATGCAAGACTTTAAATGCGTCTAACAGAGAGTATGTACACAGCAGGCTTTAATCATCACTCAACTGGTGTGTTATCTTGTCATACTTTCTAAAGTGTTCATCATAGGAGAAAGAATTTGACCAGGCACACCTAGAAAATCTGTTGGATGACATTGACAGACGGCACTGACTTCCTTTTGTCATCATAACTCAACAAAATATGCACACATAATAACACAAAAAGCACAACCTCTATCTTTTCGATCAGTATTTGTTGTCAAACTTCCTAAAAATATCGATATTTTAATCCCAGTAGACTTGCATAACAAGTATCACAGCGTGTAAATCAAGGTTGACTTTTCTTATCTTTGTTTTAAGTGTGTTTGTCAACGATTGTGCTTCACTGATATACTATGTGCTACTGTTCAGTTTTTACTCTTTCCAAGTCCTCCAAACTTCTTTATCAGAGCCTGCAGTTACTAGTTTAATAGATCACGTTCTGCAAGTCTTACATTTTTAAGGGTGGAGCAGTTTTTATTGCTTGGAATGAAGTCAGGGTGTTGACTCTTTATCTTGTTTACAGGTATAATAACTCGCATTCCTCATGTTTTCCATTGAAAGAAGTGTTCAAAAGTTTCTAATGAATGTTTCATTAGTGTCTGTCTTATTTCTTGATTGATCGGATCACCAAAGTGCAAGGTCTAATCTGTGTTTTACAAACAAAGCTCCACATTGAGGGCGAAAGTAGTAGATGTTAAAGACAAAAATGGCACTTTTATATCGGTTCCTGTTGTGTATTTTGTGGCAGGGATAGTAAATACCCCTGTGACACTGTCTAACTGTACATCTCTCATGCTTTCCTCTTCTTCAGGGCAAAGAATTCAGCTATTCAGAGTTGGATCTCCGCAAGCCCAAAAGATTTGCTACCATCTCCTTTGGTCTGAGAAAAAAGAAGAAGAAGAAAGATGATGAAAATATCTCTAAAAGCACTTTTGGCCTTCATAGTGCCGGTATTGAAGAGGAAGAGGACGTAAGTTCATTCCTTTGGGGTGTTTTTTTTTTTTTTTTTTTACTTTTATATAGGGGATATAGTTGTTCTCATAAGTCTACATATCCTAATAGAATACACATAGGATGATCTTGGATGTTCCAACATGACAATGACCCAAAACACAAGGCCAAGTCGACCTGTCATTGGCTACAGCAGAAAAAAAGTGAAGGTTCTGGAGTGTCCATCTCAGTCTCCTGACCTCAATATCATGGAGCCACTTTGGGGAGGTCTCAAACATGTAGTTTATACAAGAAAACCCCAAATCCTAAAGAAACTGAAGGTGTTTTGCCAAGAAGAATGAGCAGCTTTACCATCTAGTAAAGTGCCTCATCCACAATGACCACAAATGACTTGAAGCTGTTATTGATGTCAAAGGGGCGGGGCCAATACAGAGTATTAAAAACTAGGATATGTAAACTTTTGATCAGGGTCATTTGGATAGTTTCTGTTGTCAGTGTGATTTTTAAAAAGAACCAACACATTTGTTTGATAATAAATGGCTTTGCTCAACCCTTAACCATGACTGAAAGAAAATGTTTTGTATTATCATTCATATTCTCTGAAAAATGGCCAAAAAAATTACAATTTATGCTATGGTATGTAAACTTATGAGCACAACTGTATGTCAATTTTCACTTGGGAAAGCGTCTCCAGTCATTTTTATTGTACAGTGGACATACTATGGTTTGAGGAGTCTTCAATAGAGATGAGGTACAACACCGTCCAGTTGTGACATATGGGACCTTATTTTGGAAAAATATTGTATTGTAGTCAGTGCAAGTAATTTTTTGTAATATTTGAATTATACATGTTTAACACATTTTCAATAATTTTACATTTCAAGAAAGTTGTAGTTTGTTTTAAAATTGTCAAAGTATGAGACTGAAAATATGTGAATACAAATACCACATACCTATAACTGACGCCCTTGTAACTTTCCCTGTCCAGAAGCTACTTAGACACTAAAGTTGTCTGTGCAGCTACAGTATGAAAAGACATAAAGTAATTTTCAGCTCTTTTAATAATTTTTTTTAACCACCCTGTCATAGTACAAGATCAAGTGTGTATTGTGAGATGAAGGCTGCAGTGAGCCCTTTTACCACAAAACTAAATGGTTCTTTACTATCATTATCACAAACTGTGAATTTCTTAACTTGTAAAATTATGTTGGTTTTTTTTAATAGAAAGCCATCTTATGTGTGAAAGGTCACAATTAAAATTGGATTTAGAATCATTTACTTTTTTCTTGACCTCTTCATTTTAGAAACACAGACGACTCTGGCTCAAGTGCTGTAGCTGCTATACCAATCTAGACATAGCTATTCCTCTGTCAAACTTTTATCTTTCAGTATTTAATGAATGAAACTGATGAATATCTTCTTCTAGATTGTGGACCTCAGTCAGATGGAGGTGGATCAGACTAACGTGAGGAAGATGATCAGCATGTCCCAACCAGAGCTGGACACCAACGATGCTTTTGACATCCCCTCACCTCCGCCTGTGGCCATAAACCAGTCTGAATCAGCTTTCCCCCTTCCTAGCCAATCACAGTCTTCTGTTGTTGTAGACGTACAACCTGAGCCAAAAGCTCCTCTGATGGATATCTGTGATCTTTCTGATGTGCAGGAGGAAATACAGAAAGCACCGATTGCAACTATTCCAGAGTTGCAGCTAGGGGATGAGAAAGAGAAAGTGCCTGTTCACGATAATGTAACTAAAAGCCACCTGAATTCATCTCACGGTTTGTCTAAAACAGACTCTGCCTCTGCTCTCGCTGCTGAGGCTGCACCTAGCCTTCCAGCTAGAATAATGGAGGCTAGCATCTCAGATTACAAAGCAGCAGATCCCGAATCAGTCTATGTAAAAAGTGGTATCCCCGAGCATTCTAACTCAAAAGAAGACTCCTCTATCACTGAATCAACAAGTGTTACATTATCACATAATGAACCAGATGCACCTGGCACAGGTAACAACACAACTGCAAATGTTAAAGCTTCTCCGACAAATGTTGACGCCGAATCTGCCGCCGTTATTACAGAGCCAACTCCACTTTCTCACAATGACAACTCCACTCTGAATTTGGATTTTGCCGCAGGCCATCAAGAAGTCTCAACTACTCACACTGAGAGATTTATTCCAGAAACTGCAGAGAGTCCTACTTCAACTTTGGCTCTTAGTAGTAAAAAGAGTACTCCTCCTGTCAATCAAACCGTAGTTTATGGAGCTTTGTACGAGTCACTGTTTCCCCAGAGTTTCACCTCTGAGGTAATGGCTTCGCTCTCCACACCTCCCTCTAAAACCTATACAGAGATAAGACACCTTGACACAAAATCACCTCCTGTCATGGTTAAAACCCTTAATGAACGTCACACAGAATTCAACACTGTGTATTCCCCCCCGTCAACTTCATCTTCATACAGAGTGTATGATGCTCCAGGTGGTTACACAAACATAAACACCACCAGTGAGAGTAAAGTGATTTCTTCTACTCAGAGCTCCAGCACAGATGACAAGACGAGTTATGAGTCTCTTTACCACCACAGAGGAACCTCTTACAACAGTGCAACTTCAGATCTGCAACCAGAACCTGATGCCCTCTATAGATATAAACCTTCTCCTGGAATTTGTGCTTCTGAACCAGTTAGTCAAGACAATGTTCCTTATTCACAGCTGACCCGCTTCCATTCAGGGGTAAAATTGGGCAGCTTTGTTCAGGATGCCGTCAGGTCAGTAAACGCTGCCCCTCCTGTTTCTGACTATGTAACATCCCATGGGACAGATGCTCAGGTTACTGACTCCAAAAGGAAAGTGATTCTAGTGAAGGAGCTAGTCACCGACGAGACCAGTGCTGATTCAGGCTGTCCATCTCCCGTGTCCGATAAAATGGCTGCAGTGAGTGGTCTTGAAATAAAAACCGAAACAACTGAGATTTTCTCCACCTCTGCCGGACACATGGAGAGGTATGATGTGGTTACCAGCCCTGCCTATCTTAGCGTTGGATCTGATGATGGCAGTGCAATGGAGATTTACTACAGTGCTGAAGAAGACAATGAAGAGGAAGATGATGAGGTTTACACAAGAGAAGAAAGCTGCGTTGTAGATGGGATGCCCGAGGAGTTTCGACAGCGGGAGCAGATGATTGAGACGAGTACAAGAGATGAAGGAGATGGGAGGAGGTTGGTGGTTGTTAAAATGGAACATTACGAGGACAAAGAGGACAGTGAAGAAAGGCTTTCAGAAAGTCAAGCAGAAATACAGCAACATCTAAGAGGGCAGAGGGCAGACGCTCAAGTGCAGGAAAATGGTATGTCTGAGTATTGCTTAGGCACAGAAGGTATGAGTCAGGAGAAAGAAGTCGCAGCGCCACCGATGAAAGAAGACGGGGAAGATGAGAGAAAGGAGGAGTTTCCAGCCACACCGGTTCAGCAGGTGAACGCACTGAAGGAATGTGAGGTTGGGCCACACTCCAGTAAGCCGTATGGGCAGGGGGAGGGGTCGGGGGGAAGATGGACTGTAGAATTGGGAACAGAAAACCACCAAAATGGACAAAAACAACACCATAGCAACTGGGAGCAGTACCTGTCACAAAAAGACACAAGGATTTCGGAAATTACACATCTTCCTTTCAGTAAAAATGTAATGACACCCAGACTCTGGAAAGCAGAACAGCTAGTTTCACTGACCGAGGAGGCAAACAAGAGAGGTGATGAGAGCTCAGAAGCCAGCCCTAATGCTACAAAAACCACAGTCACTGAAACCTCCGGTGGAGTGGAGGTTGTCACAGACTATTTGACACACAGCACTGAGCTGCAATCAGATGCCACAGGGACTGAACACAATAGGGCTCTGCAGAGAAGTGAGGGGGTGGATACAATTACTCAGAGCACAGAGAAAAACAGGACAGTGCAAGAGCAGGTGGCAGTCGAGCTGTCAGCCCAAAGCACAGACGCACACCATCCAGTTAAAGACACTGCAGACACACTCCTGGAGAGAAGCGAGCGTCGGCCCGAGGAGCAGCCTGATCTGAATGAGGGGTGAGTTGAAACGCGTTACACTGGGGGGCAAAAAAGTTTCATTCTTTGCTTGAATTCAGGGCTGCAAGTCCAATCTGGGTATGAATGAATGAAGTCTCTGACAGGACGAGTAGATGTTGCACCACTCTTTGATTAAATAAAAGTTTGCTGTCAATCTCTAAGTCTTAAGTGCCTGGAGAAAGTGTAGTAAATGAGTTTCATGTGGAGTTTTGAACATTACCATTAGGAAATTGTAGCTTCTGTGTAGAATGTGTAACACGTAGCCTAAGGGTTACCTTACACTAGCAGTATAACCATTGAATGCAAAAAAAGCATACATGAGCTAGCAAAACAACCAACTGAATGGTAACCTTACCTAGCCTCCGCTCACAGGGTTATCTGATAGAAAATGTTTAGTCTTCCCACATTTCTTAACGGTGATAAAGAAAAGGAGAGCATTGGACCATTGGATGAGGTGCTCTGTTTACCAACAGAGCTGTTTACATGCCTGGTAGCTGTGAACACACCTTTTTTTGTGTATTGCCTTGGACATGTGTTTGGTACAATTGCGGTGTTGTGAAGTATCGCTGTCTCAGACGCGTTGGCCTAAGGAACACGTTTAGATCACACATGTAGAAATGCAATCTATAATGGGTTTCCATAGGTTTTTAAGAAGTAAAAAAGAGTGCAACCCTTTTCATGTTTTAATGTCTTCAATACTATTATGATTTTTGTTTTTTTGTGAGGGTATCCAAAATTTTTGAAATGGTACCAGTAATTTCTTGGAGCATATACATTTTTCATATACAGTCGTATAGCTTAAACAACAGCTGTACAACTTCAACAGGCAGCAAATCATGTATTATTCATGGATAGAGGCACTGTGCATTTCCCTATAAATGCTGTGCCCAGTTGTCAACATAAAACATAACTATTTCTCCATTCATTTGATTTTACTACATTGCTATTTTAATAAACCCTATCAAGCTCTGTTTTAATTGTAGCCTTCAATAAGCACTGTGAAATATATCAAATGAATTCAATGTACCAAGATGTTGTAAATTGTGAAACTGAAGCTTCCCCTTCATTTCAGGCAGACAGAAAACAACCCATTAAAATCTTTAATTGTTTAAAACACACAAATACAAAAATTCAGTTTGTTTTTTTTATCCATATAACCGAGATTAGCTTTTAATTAACCAATGACATTAAGATGCTATTTCAGCATTTTGCGTTTTCCTTGACTAAGTCACAAACTTGGAAAAATTTTATTGATCCTGCTGTTATGCTGCAAAGACAAAGTTGAATGCATTTTTTTATTTCCTGATTTTGACATTGTTAACCTCAAGTGGAGAGGAAAAGATTTCTCACCTTATTCAATATGAAATAATAGATTTAATTAAGAAATGGATCATCTCAAAAGTTAACTGACCCTTCCTGCAAATTTTCAACAAAACTATAAATCAAATGGGCAAAATTAAGAATTTGGACATGAAATAGGTCTTTCTTGCATTCATAATGGTCTTGGAAACATCTTAGATGTAACTTCTTGAGGCTTACAGAAACCCTGAGTGGTTCTCAAGTCTAAACATACTTGATGTGGTTTGAGAGGTATTTTTTTTTTTTTTTTTAATATTGATATTTATATATATATATATATATATATATATATATGGATGTTTGGTACTTCTCCCCATGTGAAACTCAATCCTACTGAGGTCTGTTTTAACACTATATATTGGTGAAAAGCTGGTAAATAAGTATTCACATCCACTTTTCAGACATGTTAAGATTTGACACTTGAAGTCTCACTTGAACCTCATCCTGAGTGGATTCAGAAGGCTCTTAAACCCAGGCTTAGGCGTGTAAATCACCTAAATTTCATCAAAATGTCATGACACCTATATAAATGGGTGCCATACCTGAATAATCATTTGTTGCTATGTTGTAGAGCAGCGTCGTTTTTATGGTTTATCTGGCATTGAATCAAACATTTTAATTAGCTGCCTCAGGTAAAGTTAGAGGGAACATGGTCAGGATGTTTGAGGTTTAACGCACACAATGAACATATGAGCTGTTCTTCTTGATTCTCTAGAAGAGTAGTATAAGTTACAGTACTTTTTTTTTTTTTTTTCTTCAATTGAATATAGACTCGAGATTTCATATTCACTTCCCTGATGCCTCCTTTCATATAGAATAGTCTGTTGCTGATTTGATGAAAAAGATAAGAGACATATGGGATACGGTGCATAATGTTCAGATTTGAAATTTATCCGAAGTATTTTTATGGATATAAAGTAAATGTAATTGTATAAAAGTTTGGAAAAGTTTATATTTATGTCCTTAAATGTAGTAACTTTTTCTGTGTTGATCATTTTAACATTAGAACCACTAGATGGCAGGCAAGAGTTATATTTCACTTTTTAGTAGAGACTGTAATGCAAGGAGATGGAGTTGCTTCAACTAATGCGGTGTTTCTTAAACTGTGGGGTGAGCCCCCTAGGGTGGTGCGAAGGCTTACCGGGGGGCATGGGATCTCTCCTCGGTGTTTATGTTTTTTTCTTCTTCTTCAGGGGTAGAACATGTAGAATCAAACAGAATCTTTATTTTTGTCAGTCGTTTGTCACAGCAGGTGGAACTAATGTTTTAGCATTGAAGCACCCTGGACTCATTTTAGGGACGTACAAACACATCTACTGCCATGGTGATCTGTCACTAGACTAGACAAAGAGTTTAGGTTTGAAGAATGGACAAGGATTGGACTGGAAAAGAAATATTTGGCATGTGTCTGTTGTTGCACAATTTGTCTAGTTTGCAATTAAACGGGCTCATTGCAGCCACTTGTATTGTTAAAAAGCTCATCTTTGTTACCAAAATGTTTTTGTTTTAAAAAAAACAAAAAAAAAGGAATTTTATTGTCTTAGTTGTAAGATAATTGCACATTTCCTATTTTTATTTGGAAAACTATTGTATCAGAGAGCAGTCTTTTTGACTTTATTTTTTAGCAAAAATCTAAGTAATTTTTAATTTGCACAAGAAAAGATTCAAAACTATTACAATATTGATGTTACTTTCAGTAAAAGTTATAATTGCACCACTTTTACATTGATGTTGGGGTTGAGGGGGGGACCTGGAGATTTTTTGTCCTCCAAAGGGTGGCCTGACAGAAGAAGACTGGGAACCATTGATCTTATGTGATACAATGACATGTGTCTACTTGATTTAAAACAAACAAAAAAACACTGTGTATAAGTTACATTCACAGCCATTGTTTTACATTGGTTGTCAATCATTTCACCCGTTACAGAAGTTTGGGGTTTTTTTTAATAGTAAAATGGTTATCTGCTTTGAGAAAGATGGTGGGGCTGTCCTATATGCAGATTGAGAAGGCACGGGACTGTCTACATTAGTTATGTACAGTACTATATGACAACTCTATGCCAATGTTAGGTTTGTTGTAAAGGTTTAGTGTTAATGGCCATACACATGCATTTCTCAGTCTCTGTATTAAGATACAATTTGATGTATGGGAAATTTGCACAACAGTAAAAACAAAAGTTTCAGGGAAAAACGGTTTCCTTTTAACAAAAGTGGAAGTATTTAATGTGACCTTCCTGTACACTCAAACCCTATTGTTCAGACAGTATTAGATTTATTGCATTAATTGTCTGATGGTTTATACCAGGTTGCATTCAACACGTCAGACATTTCTGGTTTTGCTGCTGCTTGTCATGGGGTCAGGGGTCACACTAAATGGTGACTTGGACCTTTCGAACCT
>JAPTGZ010000003.1:30556789-30578648 GCA_029814645.1 Fowleria isostigma
GACTCTACTTCGCGGATTTCACTTATTGCGGGTTATTTTTAGAACGTAACCCCCGCGATAAACGAGGGACCACTGTACACAGTACTGTATGTTTAAATAAAGAATTGGTTATTGGTGTGTTTCACAGAATTGTTTTTGCATTTTTAAAGGGTTTTAAGAGGAGAGATGACATTTAGTCAGCCCCACCTAAAATGCAGGGCTCATCTGTAATAATGTCATGATGACTAATACATATTAATTATGCAGGTCACTGCTCTGTAATTTCTGTCTCAGACTCCAACAGTCATAAAAATTCCAGTTGTAATTCCAGTGAACCCTTGTTTTTGAACTGTAAAAGGTTTTGAGACTTCAATGATTGACACCACAGATGATAGCTCTAATAAAACTCCAAACTGTAACTACTGATCCTACATTGCATGCAGACATTTTCAGTCCCTCCTAATAGTATGTGGAGAAAAAGGAGGCTAAACCAGAAAAACATGGTAGTTAGATAAACATGCACCCTTTTACTAATCATAGCATTTCAGCTCATGTATGTTTAGTTAACCAGTGGACTATGCTGCAAAGCAAGATTAAGGAGGAAACATGAGGTTTAACCTTGTCACAGGGGTAGTTCACTTCATCTGCTGTAGAGCAGGAAAGGTTTGAGATTGCACATCAAAACATAAAAGCCCTGCTACTCACCGACTAATACAGGCTCTTGACAATGGTGTCATGGTTCCTGGAAGATCCCAGTCCTTCGCTGTGTGGTTAACTGAGAAGGTCTCATAGAAAGGCCAAATTTCTCTATACCCTTGTGAATGTTCTCCAAATATTAATATAACGCATTAATATCCATAACAAATTAATCCTTCACGGGGGCTTGTATCCCAGCTGGGATTGTGTAAAGCTTAGGGTGGGTCTGAGACAGGACACTAGCTCATCTGATGGCTGAACTGGTTCATCCGGAATAGGACTGCATGATATTGGTAAAACTTGCAATATGGGTGTACAGCACTATGATAACGATAATACTGCAATATTTCTGGTTCATCTAAAGAAATACCAATTTCATCTACTAATAAAAATGTTCCTTAATAACGTTAAAATAATCCAATTGTTTGTATGTTCACTCAATTATTTATAATTACAAACCAAATACTGCTGTAATCAGTGACACAATTCTGTCTATGAACCTGGTGATGCTGCTACCATAGACCTTCAGACACAAAAAATGAGTTAAATATTGGGTCATTTTATTCATATATAACAATGTATAAATGACATGGATATATTTCATAATAACTAAAGTGCCAGAGTACCACCATGGAAGAGCTTTAACTAAACTATATTTCACTGATGCCTGCTTTGGTAAATACTGCATTTAAAAATAAAGTCTATAAATAATAAAGAGGATGTTACTGTTAAGTGTACCATTGTTGTGTAATATTTTTTTCTCCAAATTCTTCCCAAATTCTGTCATATGTTCTATTTGTGTATGTTTGTAATTGGTCATCATGAATAACCACTGTCATGATACCGCTTGTAATTGCAGTATGTAATTGAGGTTGTTAGACTTTGTCGAGGCTGGTAATGAAAGCATATGCTGGATGTGTTGATACTTGTTTCATAGTGTAGTTTCCACATGTAAAAAGATTTCTTTCATTCCATAATTATGGATAGAATTATTTTGGTTAAAATGCTTTTCTTTGTGGATTAACTGCATTTCACATAGGTTTCTTGCTTTTACCTTTGTCCTCTTGAATTCTTTGCTGCACATGTTGTTGGACATTGTTGTCATTTTTCAATCTATGCGATGACAGGAGAGACTGATTTGCATAATAAGTTATGTGTGTTGTCACATTCCAACATGTTTTTAGTGTTGCAATGCAGACATCATAACTGATTGTTTTCACTCATAATGAATAGAGTATGTGAGATTGTAAAGAAAAAGTACTAACTAGTTCAAGGTTTAGAGCAATTTCATGAAACCCAGAATAGATGATATTGTACGTACTGTATTCTTGACAGCCTAGAACATTTTGTATTCATGTGCAGATCTTCAAGAACTATAAATCCTTTATTTTGGCTGGTACATGTTCTAGGACATGTATTTGCACGTGTTTTATACCTGTTGATACTGAATGCGCCTTAAACACCTGCTGTTTAATGTTCTTTCTGGAAATTATGTGACATGCCTGTCGTCTGATTACCTGTCACTTTGTGTCTCATTATGTCAGATGTGTCATAATTTGCAGTCAAAGAATTGGTTTGAGGGTCATGTGAGAATGTGTTGGTTCCCTTGGGTGAAGGAGTGGTATTACTGTTAGCGCAGTAGTGCACTTGCTATGTTCTCAGAGAAATTCTCAGCCTCGTGCATGGAGGGAAAAAAAAAGGGAAACTGTAAAATGGCTGAGGGGAGGAACCCAAAGGTAATTTTTACACCGGTTTGTGAACTCGTGCACAAATGCACTGTGGAGGCATTGTCTTGTCTTTTAAAGTCCAGGGGAAAGTAGGTGCTCAGTTAATCACAAATGTGTGTAATCATTATCTTTTTGGTTGAATCCGCATACCTAATGGTATGAGTGGGACTTATTGTGTGCCTGGTCTGTAGAGTCTGTTAATATCTACTGATACTCAAATAGTTACGATCTCTGGCAGTTACTAACCACAGTCAGTTGGAACAAGCCTTTAACGCTGCAGGTATTTGCGCAATTATGTCATTTATTTTACTAGCTTGCACTCACTCCAATTTTAGCTACAATGTACAAATGACTATTTGGTAAATGGTAAAAATGAGTACCTTTAGAGTTTAAGGTGTTGGGCCATAACCATCATATCTGCAGGCTTTGTTATTCTTCACATTTCCTTGGGAATTTGAGAACTACTGCTTAAACCTGCATTATCAGTTTGTATATCAGCTCCAGCAGAAATTAATTCATTGTCACAGTACACTGTGCTGGTTTTTTTTCATCTGCAGATGCAGTTAAGTAGCTCAAAGCAATTACATGAATACGACCTTTAAAAAATTTACCCCGAGCATTAAACTGACACTAAGACGTGATGGCACCTGTTCTGCCTGACTGTCATGTGGTTGTCATCCATATGTGTTGTAATTGTAAAGGAAACATGCAATAACAATGGTTACATTTCTATATCTGCATAAAATGTAATCATCACACTTCCACTTTGTTATAAGACACTATAAACAGTACAATACTGAATCTTATTGATAACACATTTACATTGCAGGATTTTGCTATAAGGGAGTTTATAAACCCCAGATTCCCTTTTTTTCCCCCCCTAGTTTTAAAAATGGTATTTGTAACAATGGAAACAACTTCTAAATGTACGAATTATTCCACATTTAAAAAAAAAAAAAAATATATATATATATATATATATATAATATATGCAAAGAAGATATTGCTCCAGAAAATTCTATTTAATATGAAATACTTACAGCAGGAAAGGGAACATTAATAGTGCCTTATTTTGCAAATGAAAATCTTTTAAATACGCATTGCAAAAAGTAAGGTCTGCTGGAAGATGTGTATTAACTTGAACAGAAAGTCAGCACACACACAGATGAACAAAGTAAACAAAAAAAGCTGGGTTGTGCTAGGGAGTTTGCTTTGTACTAGAACTGGATACATCCTGCAGGTGGAGGAGAATTGACTTTAAGTGACCTTTTAATTGTCAGCTGACTACATTTAAATACAGTTTGGTGTGTTGAATTTGATTTGATTGTTCAATGGCCTTTGGGTAGTTTTATTCGCAAATAAAATGTCAATTGTTCAGCCAAAGAAACTGTAAAAAAAACTACCGCATACTTGAGACCTGTATGAACTTTCTCCTATGTTGTATGCAAGTCAGGATACTCAAACTTCCTTTGTATAATTTGCATTGTTGGCAGTACATGACCACCACACCCAAAAAGTGCTTGAACACATTACACACTGTGAACCAGTGACATAAAATCAGATACTTAGCTGTAAAAAAAAAAAAAAAAAACAGGCTCCCACTATCATTGTTCTATTGATTTTACTTCTTTTTATCCTTAATTTTCTTTATTTAAAACCCCTACTGATTTCTCGTCTTTGTACTCATCTCTTTTGACCCTTTTACTTATTAGACTATCACTTTCGTTTTCATTTCCTCTTTTGCCTCCACTTGAATATGCCCAGCCCACATTAAATAAACATAAATTATCATATATACACACACACACAAACTCACCTTGCCTTTTGTTTGCACCTGTCTTTGTTTTGTTAAATGTCTATGAACTATCCTGTCTTGTATTGTGTCTGTGAACGTGTGTGTCTTGACGTCTATGATTTAGTATGCCAGATGTTTTGTCATTTATGTTTTGTCACCCGTCATAATGTTTTTCTAGCACTAAAAAACAGAAAAGATATTTAGCTGTAATTTTTGTCTGTTTCTCTAAATTTGTTCAGGTCCCTAACAACTTTAAAGACCCTGACCACGACAACTTCAGAGGATCTGCCAACTAAAACTACTGTGGCATTAGGTGACAACATGTATAAGGTCTATAGTAGTCTGAGCACCACCCTGTCCACCAAGAACGCAGCTTCATCTCAAGTGGATGAGTCTAAACATCGTTTCCATAAAGTCTCTTTAGTTTCTGATGCTGAGAAGACCGAGGCCAGCAACGATACAGTGGACTTTAGCAGAAGCAGCACCACAGAGACAGAGTCAAATGGAATTAACAACTCAGAATATAAATGGAAAAATAGATTTGATGGAGTTTATCAATTTCAGTCTCAAACAGAATCGCCCGTTTCTGACTCTCTGAGTTACGATAGACCTGACACCATCACCCACTCGTCATCTTCCTCTACTCTCCCTAAGGCTACACCATACAAATCCCTCAGCACCACCCTTTCCTCCTCCCTCCCCTCCACCACCCCCCCTTCAGAGGAACATATCATCCTTAGTGACCGGTCGAGTGACGAGAGAGAAGTCTACCTGAGCCGTGAGAGCGAGCCAGCAGGAGCAGCCGAGCCAAAAGATGAGCAGAGGAGGGGCCTCGTGCAGGAGGCGGAGGAAGTGGAGCCTCCTGCACCTGCAGGTGAAAGAGACAGACAGAGCGAGGGAGAGGCAGAGAGGATTAAGTCTCACGAGGAGCTAACTGAGTCTGGCTACTCTTCCTCACATCAAGCCAGCCCCGACGACACAAGGGATTTAAAAGGAGGCGAGAGTTCACCCCCTTTTACTGGAGTCTTTAAGGCGACGCTTGTGGAGCTGGTCTCTGACCCTGCAGCTCCTCCACCCTCTCCCCCTGCCTCCCCCGACACAGACTCTCCTATCCAGTGTGACATGGACACCCTAGTGGACACCTTGAAGAATATGGGACCATCCATGAGACTGAGGACCATGGGCCTGCGAGGTCCTGCCCCTGGCCCCGTTTCCTCCCTTCCACCCATTGTTGAAGATGTTCCAAACCCCACAAAGATGATGAACATACCAGGAGCCTCTTCTGACTCTGTTGACGGACTTTACACTTTGCCTGCTGACCTGGGACTAAAGAGAAATGCCATGAGAGACACACGTACACCCCTGGACCTGATGAAACACAGCCAGCAGGTACAGTTCAACAGTGTTCTGTAATTACAGCTTCAAGCTAAAGTGCAAAAAAAACTATCATACACTTGACATGCATGCTCACATTAGTGAAATATTTTCTGGTCACATCACACTGACTTAAGAATTTCTTTGAGGTATGGGTAGAAATATCAAAGAATTTATAGTTCAATATCATATTCTTATCATTTAAATGGAAAGAAAACATTGATAGCCTTTACAATATCATGTTTTGACAATATAAGGATTTGTTTTTTGCTAATTAACTAATAAGCAAATGTTAATTTCTTTGCTAAGATACATATAAGTATACTAGCACATTGACCTGTGGGGATCCACAGGTTCTAGATGTGGCCATTTTTATGCTGTTGTATTTGTGCATGCTGTACCACATTTGTCCAGCAGTCACCGCCAAAGTGTTCCGGTCATAGCAACATGATTGTAAGGCTATTGTATTCCTAAATTACTAATATCTCCCAAAATACTGGTCCTATCAACTTGTGGTTTTTGCTAGTCTGTTCCTTGACCAAAAATACATAAGTATGACAAACTGCAGCTGTCAGCTCTTTCTGGATTTTGTGAGTCCCCAGACACACACATGCACACAGAGGCCATATGACTTTTATAATGTAGACGATGATGATATATTTTTACTGAAAGTATTCCTAAAAGTTCTAGTCACAATATAGTGTCCTGTTTGCAGTGCTGTAGTAGTCATTTTTTTTAAGTAAAGCTGTGATATTCCTGTCCTCTCCAAAGGACAAAAATATATTGCTGGGTCTCAAAAGGATATACAAACTCCAACTCATGACCCCTGTATCCCAATCATATCATATCATCAGGCTGTTGCTGATGCACAGTAGTAATGAATGCCACAACAGACGTTTACACTCGGCATGCAAACATTTGTCACAGAGCCATGGATAAAAGGGTTATGCATTCATTACTGTCGTACAAGTTACAATGATGTTCTTGCTCATCATTTCCTTATGTCATGCAGCTCTGCTTAATAACACAGAAAGGAGAGTAAAAATAAAGTCGTCTGTATACTATATATATTATTACAAGTAGTTGACAAATGATGTGTTTTAAGTTATTTGCTTAAATCACCTTATCACTAATCATACTCATTAATCACCCACAGGATCAGCCTGGGGCACGAGGCTTCATGGACTTCTCAGTCATGAATGGAAATGACCAGCCCCCCAGTGTAGGCTCTCGTCTGGATAACAGCATCATCTTTTCAAGCTTCAGGTCAGCATCTGTGGATCAGATGGTGGAAAATGGAAAGACGCATCGCTCACTCATCCGAGCCGCCTCGCTGCCAGAAACGGGACCTTCAAATGATCGCATGAGTGTGGGACCGAAAGAGTTCGCTGGACTCGGCCTCGGGCCAGACCCAGCAGGCTCTCGATTTGAGCGCTTCTCCTTCCTTTTGAACTCTTCACCTTCCACAGCAGGCTCCCTGACCGGCGCCGAAGACCTGAATTCTCGTTTGAGCAGGCCTCCGTCACTCAGCCTCAGCTCTCCTCCTTCCAGCAACAGTCCAACCCATCTGCTCAGCCCCACCGGTTCCATAGACCTCCACAGGCCGTTTGCCACCACCGACTCCCCCATGGCAATGTTCACTCCAACGCATGGCATAGGAATGGGCCCTCCTATGGGAATGTGCCCTCCTATGGGAATGGGGTCTCCTATGGGAATGGGCCCTCCCATGGGAATGGGCCCTCCCATTCTGCAGAGGAGCTTCAGCGCTGAGGGCACTATGGGCATCCAACAGAGCCCAGGAATCAACATGCATGGAGGCCCTCAGTTCCAGGGCCAGGGCCAGGGCCAGTTACAGGATCCTGAGAAGAATTTAATTTGCAAATACCGTGCCTTCCCTGATGCTTATGTGAGTATGACAATGGTCATTTATGAAGTCATTTACTTCATACCACTAAAGTCCTATCATTTAATGGCAATTTTCCTGATGATTGGTACAAACTGACAACCAAAAAACTAATTGTAAAAATTTGGAAATCTTCATTTCAAAATAATAGCGGCATCATTTTCCAGTGTATTTTCAGTTATAGATTTCCAAACCCTAGCCTTTTAAAATTTAACAAATTACAGCAGATTAAGTGAATGTCAACCCTTTGATAAACAGTTGTAGGTCATATGTTGTGGACTTAATTTACGAGTAAGAAGGAGTCTGTTGAATGAAGAAACAGTAATGGGTTTTTCTACAGAGGTAAGTGGAAAGCCACAATATAATACACAGCAGCTTGTCTGACTACCTGTCCGGTGACATCTATTAATCATATTGTTTGCTGAAGCATAAATGGAAAAACCCTTTGCTGTTTTTTTCCCAAACTTACTTTCGTTAATCTGTTTTTTGCAGCCATCAACTCAAAGGAGTAGAATAAAGAGTGTGAACCTGATGAACTATACCTCAAACATGGCACGTGTTCTGGACTGTAGCCATATCTGCTTATATAAGCCACGCCCATGTCATACTGGCATTTTATAGCCAGCGTGCATACATTTATACATTGCAATAGGCAAAAGTCAGTTTTAAAATCGGTGCATTTTTACCAACAGCAAAGAAACTTGGTGTTAAATTATCTCATTCCCCTTGATATATAGCAGTTAGAATTTATTCTCTACATATCCTCCAGCAGAAGACAGCAAAATCAGGTGCTTCTCAGTTTGGACTGTAGATTTGAAGAAAAGAGGAGAAAAGCTGAAAGACACTGATCATTTCAATGTGTTTAATCAAGTAAATAGACTCTTTTTTTTTTTTTTTTCACTAATAGTCTATCTGGCATCATTTAGTTTCCAGAGCTTAGCTGGGACACACATTTTTACACTAAACTATTTAACCCCTATGAATGAATTAAAAAATCAACACATTATTTTCCTTCCCCATAACTGTATTATTGCTTTTTCAGTCACTGGAAGGTGCTATGATGCCTGAAATGGTGGCCGCATTAGAATTTCGATGGGATTCCTCTGCATACATGTCATCCTTTGTTCACAGAACATGTTTACTTATGTTGTCAGCTCCTCTGTCAGTCTCAGATCATTCTCCTCTCTGTGAAAAAGACAAACAGGTCACCTTACAACAGGTGACTTCACATGTGGTTTGTTGTGCATACATGACAGAATCTCTCTTTGTGTGGTGTTTGTACTCTACATGCAGATACTGTTTGAATGTATCATAATGGAGCTTCTAATTTCAAGTAATTAAAGAGCAACATTAGTGTTCAAGTCTTGGGAAACTGCTGTAGTGGCTGATAATAATTTTAGTTTATTGCAAGTCTCAGTGTCACCCATGGTGTGAAGCGAGTGAGATGAAAGGCTCTTTATCATGACAGGAGGCAGTAGAAACATGTTGTTACATGCAAGGATTTTTCACATGCAAGCGGAGAGCGTGACTGATTAGCACATGTTTTAAAATCATTTTTCTTGGCACATGGACTCACTTTCATGTTGGTTAATGGACACCTTTAAAATAATTTTAGACTAAACCACTTACCATGGCAGTTCATGAGATATTCTGCTTATAGTTGTGAAACACAAACCACACGACTGACCCCGAGGGAATCTTGTAAATTATGACAAGCAATGAAACCAGATCTTGAAATAATTATTCCAATGATTATGTCCTTTGCATGAGGGCATCTGTAAATATTGACTTTGTGCATATCATAAGATACAGGTGTTATTTCTGCAAGCGCAAACATAAAAAGGGTGTCAGCTGGATTATCGGTGTCGTCTACAGCTGTCCTGTGTAGTTTTAATACAAATGTTGGCAGAGCATGTTTGTTCCCTCCAGAACAATACCCAGCGTGGTTGGTAGATTTTTAATAATATTGTAGTCTGACGGATATCCAGTGGCGGTGGCAGGTACTTTTTCAGGCTGAAGCACACAGCATGACTGCAGCTCATGTTACTGACCCAGCTACTCAGTCTAAGTGTTTGTAGATACTCTGAGCTTCAAAAGGCTGCAGCGACTGCAGACAAGTTCAATACTGGCAGTGGCTTAGAGCAGATTCTATCACAGATTCACAGGTATAGTGGGAAGGCTGCCAAGCGTAGAAACAGTTGTGCTGCAATTACCTGAAGTTCAGTTCCTACCTATTATTACCTCTGTTATGGCAGCTATGCAATTAGGGCTGAGCGATACAGCCAAAAATGTCGATTGGCACAAATAATTATTGCAGTAAGTCAAATCATTATTTCTTTCCAGTTTTAAAACTGGTTTTACACAAAGTGGGAAAAAAATAATAGGTCATTTATAGTTTTGCATTATTCATTAAAGTAATTTATTGACAAGACAAAAATGCTGTAAAACATGCAGGCAGATGAAAATGCAAAAGATGTAAAGGCAAAAACACCACCTACGGTAATTCATTTTATGGTTTAGTGCTTATGCTGTTTTATTAAGATTTAATGTTAATATGGGTAAAACCAGAGCTCTTGGTTGCATGATGAACATTTCATAACAAGACAAAAGATGACATAATGGACAGCTTTTTGCTCCTTATTTAGCATCACAACATGACAAATACTTACCAAGCAGCTAAACATTTAAGGAACATTTGCAATGATAATATATAAAAAAGCATGAGTGAAAATTGTATGTGTTCTTGTTCGCAGTGTAACAAAGCCAAAAAGTAAAACAAAAAAGAATGTTATGATAACGGTATATTCATTGCAGTACATAATTAGGTCATGATAAATATTGTTGTGTTGGGGTTGTGTAATTACAGAAGTTGGCGGTCTCTCTGAAGTGGACAGAAACTAGATTAATTAAACATCTGAGGGAAAAAAAATTGACATTTGGACAAAAAATAATGTTTTTGTAATTTTTAAGGAGATTTTTCATGCTGCAGGACACATATCTGTTTGTCATTGTATTAATAGTATTAATCCAGTTAACTTTTCCTTCCATTTACAGCATGAGTGATCATTCTCATCTAGTGAATGTGAGGCATCAAAGTATATTTCTTTTGGCACTAAATGTTCTCTTACTCTGTACCTTGGTTCACCTCCAATGGGCTCCCCACCCTACCCAACTATCTGTCTGTTCCTGCAAACCTCAGCCACACCTCACCTTCGCATCTTCACATTTCTACCGTTGTTTGCCTGAAATTTGATGAACTTAAGGTGACAGCTAGAAATGTGTGGTTGAAAGAAGTTAACAAAGAGATGAGCTTTTGTGCGAGAGGATTTAATTAATTGTGCTAATCCTCATTCAGTCCCATTGAATGAATTTGTAATTTTCTGAAACTGCAAATTCCATACTACAGTTTTACAGGAGGCCTCGGAGGGAAAGGAACAAAAGGAAATATGTGTGTGTGGGAGCAGTATTGACGGAACACAGACTTGTTATTTTCTCCTTGAAGAGCCATGATCGCACTGTAGATGAACTGTGATCTTAGTTGTTTCTCACTTTTTTGTTTGTGCCCAAAACAAAAAAACTACAACAAAACGACACATCAGTTTTGTAAATCTGCAATAAAACATAAAGTTAAGCAGAAAGTCTTGCTTTGAAATCATTCGGTGAAAGTGGATTTGTAATAAAACTGACAACAATAATAATATTTATAGATTTATGCCTTTACATTTAACTAGTTAGAACAATTGAATAAATCCCAGCATAGACGATAACACAGCAGCCAGTAATGTTCAAGAAAAATGATTATAAAATCAAGTAAAATCTGTCTTTAACAATGAAGCAACATCTACCCAAAGGAGTAAAATGGGCATATGAAGGAAAAAATAAAATAAAATAAAATTTGGAGATATAAAATTTCATAAGGCAAGACGCATCAGGCAACATCAATTTTTTTTTTTTTTTTTTCATGCATTGGTCAATTTGAGATTTTGGGCTAGTTTACTCCTTCAGTATGTGTTCTTTCAAGCTGCTATAAAGAAATTGTTGAATATACATTAAGATGTTTATTTTGTTATAGTTTGTTTACTCGCAGCAGTAAGTATCTCCTGAAGTTGGCATTCCAGTGCAACATGCCAAGTTTCGTCTGTTAATTGAAGTCTGTCAAGACCGGTATTGCCTATGTACACCAAACTATACACTTAGACTACCAAGTGTATAGTTTGATGTACATAGGTGATATTTACAGAGGGATTTATTCATAAATCATTCCTGGACTGATTTGTGACATTTTAATTTAAAAAACTATGGCAAAAATCAACTTTGTTTTAAGGCTGTGTATAGTATATTTAGATTTCTTAGGTAATGAAAGCAGATATCTCAAAATCCCTCTATTTTTTTTCATCTTGCGTGTAAACAAAATGGAAAAAAAAAAAATTTCCACCTTTATCATATGTTCAGATCTATCTACCGAAAATATATGCAAATCATCAATTTTTAATGAGATAATCCTAATTTGCATAATTAAACATGCAAATTTTAAAATTGGTAATACTATTTTTCATACTTATGTAAGTTATCAGCTGAGGAAGTTTTATGGTGATCTGTCATTTTAAAATTGTACCCTATTCACATGTAGTTTGCCTTAAGAGATATCCTTGATGGCCTCACCCAGATTTTTCCTTAATTTTACAACACCACAAAATATGTAACTTTAAATATATTGATTTTTTTTTTTTATTTATTTTATTTCTTTTTTTATCTGAAAATTAGACTGTCATAGCCGGTAAATTGTTTTCAATTGTAGGAAGTTGTCTGACATCTAAGTATTACATCTCTGTGGTGGGAAACTGGTGCGTATGGTACAGTATGTCTCTGAACAGCGTGAGTCGGTCTTTTATTTAGTAGGTCAGAGCTGAAAAGGCACCAGAGGGCCTCTCAGCTCCTCTGCTCCCATTCCCTTAAATGTAAAGGGGTGTTCTGTTGCAAATGGGAAAAGTCAAAATGCACTTGTGTTCTTGAAGGTTGGGTCAATTCACTGAAGAATGATAGTTATTTCTGCGGTCATAAATATGCTTCTGTTGATCAAATTAGGGCAGGGGGTGGGCAGTAATGAGGACGTCTGAAATAATAGAAGGGCCTCTTTTGTGGTAACGCGATCCGCATGATAACTTGTTTCCTACTGAACTCCCACAGAGCGGAGGCCAAGTGATACCTGAGATGTCAAAGACACACACAGACACACAATCATATTGAATGGCGTTAGTATGCGGCTGCATTCCAAATCGAACTGTTGAACATCCCCAAATTCCTCAAACACACCGGCTTGGATTTGTTTGTGGGAGTTTGGTGAAAAGTCATCTCCCTCTCATCACTTACTGCAACCGTTTTTGATTTGAACATAGATATCAGATTATGTCATATGGGAACGCAATACAGCATTATGTAAAACAACTAGCGCAATAATTTCTACCTGTCAAAGAGGTGTTTTTTCATTTTTTTTATGTCCTCCCCCCGATGCTCCAGACCTGTTCAACAGGGTGACAAACATAAACAGTGTCTGGTATGCAAATGTTCACCACAGCTGACACTGAATGAACAAAGTTATGGTTAGGCTGATGTTTTGCATTATTTGTGTAACAGATCATTGCATGTGTCACCCATCCTGGCACTGAGCTCAGTGAAGTTGATTAATTTATAAGGTTAAATTCCAATTAGGTTAACATTTTCAATTGTAAAGATTATACCAATAGTAATATTCCTCTCCTTTATAACATACAATAATCTGTAAACAAGTTGAAGTATTCTTGTCTTAACTTTTTTTGTTGTAGTGACAAATTGTTCTCAGCTGCTGCTTATAATTTGTTTTATTAGTATAATAAAATATGTAATAAAAAATTGAGTGTTTTCTTAATTTTTTTTTTTTTTTTTTTTTTCTATGTTCATAGCTAACTAAAGAGAAGGAACATGGGAAGCTCAACCCTCGCCCTGGAAAGGTGAGTCTAATGGTTTTGTTTTATGTTTTTGTTTTTTATAATTATGGCCTGCCTTCTCTGGGTCGGTGCAGAGTCTTTGCCCAGTGGAAGAGTTCAAGTATCTCGGGGTCTTGTTCACAAGTGAGGGAAGGATGGAGCGTGAGATTACAGGCAGATCGGTGCAACATCTGCAGTGATGCGGTCATTGTATCGGTCTGTCATGGTGAAGAAGGAGCTGAGCCGAAAGGCGAAGCTCTCAATTTATCGGTCAATCTATGTTCCTACTCTCACCTATGGTCATGAGCTTTGGGTCATGACCGAAAGGACAAGATCCCGGATACAAGCGGCTGAAATGAGTTTCCTCCATAGAGTGGCTGGGTGCACCCTTAGAGATAGGGTGAGGAGCTCGGTCACCAGGGAAGAGCTCAGAGTAGAGCCGCTGCTCCTCCACATTGAGAGGGGCCAACTGAGGTGGCTGGGGCATCTATTTCAGATGTGTCCTGGACGCCTTCCTGGGGAGGTGTTCTGGGCATGTTCCTTTGGGAGGAGACCTCGGGGAAGACCCAGGACACGCTGGAGAGACTATGTCTCTTGGCTGGACTGGGAACGCCTCAGGGTCCCTCCTGAGGAGCTGGAAGAAGTATCTGGGGAGAGGAAAGTCTGGGTATCCCTGCTTAGATTGTTGCCCCCACGACCCGGCCCCGGATAAAGCAGAAGAAAATGACATGACATAAATATGGCTGAAATGTGTTGTCAATTTCACATTCAAGCTGTTATGACCCAAGAACAAACCCTTAACCATGAACCATGACCTGATCATTTTCTTCTGTAGTTTCAGCTTCAATCCTTAAAAACTTAAAACTATTTTTGTGGCAACTTCCACAAGAAATTCTCTCCACATTAAACATTATCTAAGTAGATTTGTCATACTTTATTTTACTTTTTTTTACTTTTACTTTATTATACTGTTTAGCTTTTGGTTAAAATCAGGTATTTTCCTAAATTTAATTTACTGATCATATAGATGTTCATAAAGAGCTCATAGTAAATTAGGTTATTATATCCGAACAGAGACACTCAGAATAGATTGTGAAGAGAACACTTCCAATTGCGTCACATCTATGACTTTTAGGTGTGAAGTCTTTCAGGTTACACATTTTCAGACTGATACATCAACTGTGACTTACTTTGACTTGTAAAGTTATCATTTTAACTGACAAATATCATGTGTAAATGCTGAATTTAATAGGATCAAAAAATTACTTATTTTAACCAATGACAGTAAAACTTATTTGTTTCTCCAAAATGTCACGGCCCACTTTTCATCTGGAAATGCTCCGATTGGCAATCTTTTAACCTCTTTTTAATTTGGCTGATCTTTGGACATTCTTTGAGCCCCACCTTCAATCTGTTCCACAATTTTACTCCACAAATTGAAGCACAAAAACTTCTCCTTGTTGTTCTCACAAGTTAAACGAAGTTAAACTTCTCAAATAAACGGCAGTCTCAATATCTGGTGGTTGTATCTGGCACGGACAGACAAAGTCACCGAGTTGCCCAAGAAGAAGACCAGGCTATACAATAGTGTTTTTATATATGTGAAGTATACATGTACAGTTCCTTTGAGTTTATGGTGCTACTAATATAAACTTATTTCAGTGGTGGCACATTCTTCTCAGGACTATTGTCGTCTGCCACATGCTGTACGTGTTAACCTGAATGAAAAATGTTTGTACAAGACTTTTTCATCACTGTGTTCTTCTGTCAACTGATTACACTCTTTCATAATTGCTAGTTCATCACCTCTTTTCAGGAGAGCCGGGTGTAGTGTTATGTTTAGTAAAAATTTGTTCCTAACAAGGAAAATCAAAACGTCAAGTACAGCATTCAAGAAGTGACTGATACTGCTGAACTGTCCCAGCCGCTTTGTCTTCCCCAGGTGGCCATGTCATTAACTATAAATGTCAGGCCTGCTTCTGCATGTACTTGAGAGAACATTTTCTCACTGTTGCCCGTGAAAGATCCTGAATTTTATGGGCGGAGCTGACATTTTAATAATTGCCAACCACTCTTTTGAGCTTGAGGGCCTCAGATTTAAATAGACATTTTGTTTTTTGTTTTTTTCAGTATTTACAGACAGTTATTGTTAACACCTCAAGATGTATCACCAAATTTTGCATGCAAATACGTTTCCTATTGACCCTTGTCTTTTAATTTTTCTTCCCACAGGGATGCATGGTGATAACATTGTGCAACTCTGCAATCATGCTGTTCTTTTCTACCTAAAGCAATTCTAATCATGTGTCTCAAAGGGATTTACCTGACATTTCAGATTTATGCTTCATTATGAAGTTGGCGATTTTGTCAACGGAGGATTTCAGTTTCTAATAAGCATGAAAATCATTTTTTAGCAGCACAGATTCAGCTCTTGCCTGCAGTAATTCTGTGTCATTACTGTGATTCTTCTTTGGTCAGCATTCCGTCATTGTAACTGTCTGAGCAAATGGTTCAATTAGATTAAAAGGAACCATATTTTATCTAATAAATGTCACTTTAATAGACAGATCATTCATTAAACTGTATTGTTCTTGCTCCGCTCTGACCTTGATGTCCCACACTGAGGCTACTTTTGTCAGTGTCTCCTGAATATGTGATCCTGTTCTCATCTGTTCCTTTATATGTCTACAATTTGTCTAGATGTATATCTTTGATCGGCCTGGGATGTGTGGACAAAGAACTGAGATACGTAGTGATGTGGTGGACGCCACGTCTTGGGAGCTGCAGGAGACCATTTCCATCAGAGTGGTTCGAGGAGGGTGAGTGTCCGACTTGTTGAATTACACACGGACATGAACATCTTACATAAGATTTGATGAGCTGAACTATTCACATATTCATTATTGCATAATTCTGCTACATTATTTAAATCAGATGGTCGTTATAAATCAGTCAGTGTTCCTCATGCCAGCACCACTGATTTGCATTTCTGTAGACAGCCTCGGGTTTCGTGTAGTGCCAAGTTAGATAGGATGATATTTCCCCAACTTGTTTTCTTGAAATCTGAGGCATGTAAGTAAGCACCAGTTCCTTAAAATTAACCCTTGTTCTCCCCGGATGCACTCAAAGCATTGTCAAAACAAACTCCTATTGATAAACTGTACACATGGAAATGCTTCAGATACTTAACACACCCACACACATGCTTAAAAACACACTCATCCTGGATATGGAAAGTTTTATTACACACTGCCAAAAGTATGAACCTATGATAAAGTATATGGCCAAAACTCACTTGACTAACACTAGTGCACCAAATAACCATGAGATAATTATACTGTCATCGCAAACTTTGACGCACAGCCCAAATCAGAGCTAATACTGTAATTAACTTTGACCTTTAAGAATTTGCCTTTAAACTTTAGCTTCTTTTGTTAAGTGATAATCTTGGTCAAGCTGCACAGCTTTACAGAAGCTGATGACTTCAAATCAATAAATCCATGGTAATTATTGACCTTTTCTTTTATATTTTTACCTGAATTCTCTTTTCATTGACCATGAAACCTGAAAGGCTAACAGGCATCCACACTGGTGCTCATTTCTGGATATTAATTTATAGGTTATTTATTACATTTAACATGACGCATCCAATGGGAGTTTTAACCTCTGTGTGTGTGTGTGTGTGTTCTTCAGATGGGTGTTGTATGAGAAGCCCAACTTTAAAGGGGAAAAGATCGCCTTGGATGAGGGCGACATCGAGATCACCTACCCTTTCAACCCACCAGAGGAGGAGCTCCAAAATGGGCAGAAGGAGAGTGGTCAGCAGAACAGTCAACAGAATGGAGAAGCAAATGACGAGCAGACGGAGAGCAAGCAAACCAGAAGGTTCATCATCGGATCTATTCGAAGAGCGGTCAGGGTAAGAGCAGAGTGCTGATGTGTTGTTGTTTATAATGCATTTTATTAAAGTAAGCAGTTGTTTTCATAACATTTTTAATGCAAAGGAACTACTTTAACCACTGTGAAAAGGCTAAATAACTCCCAACAGGCATAAATACTCTGTCTGTCTGCGTCTGTTCTGTAGCACCATCTAGTGTCTGAATGAGGAAATGACATGTGACTCCAATAATGAACAGATTTTGTCCATTATGTGACCGAAGTCTTTCTTCCCGCAGGACTATAGTGTACCAGAGATCAGTCTTTTCCCAGAGGAAAACGCAGAAGGAAAGAAAGTTGTCTTCAGAGATACATCGGACGATGCCAGGATCTTTGGTTTCCCCATCAAGGCCAACTCCATCATCATTAACGCCGGACTGTGAGTTGGGAGGAAAACTTACAGAAATGGCTGGCTGGGATTTATTTATTTGTTTTTCTCTTAGTTTTTGTGTTAGAGGCAGATTATTAATCTTGTGCCGTCTGTTTGTTTGCTTGTTTCCCACTGCCACAGATGGCTTGTTTATGCACAGCCCTTTTTCCAAGGTGTTCCACGAGTCCTGGAGGTGGGAGGATACACAAATCCTGCAGCATGGGGAGTAGAAAAGCCTTACGTCGCATCACTGCATCCTCTCAAAGTGGTAAGTGAATCTTGTGTTCATCACTACACAGCAGAACTATATCCACTAAGCGCTGTGTAAGTGAATGTATCCATTGTATCCATTTTTTAACAGGGTGAACCAAGAGTGGAAAATCTGATTGAGCCAAAGGTAAGACAGCAGTGTCCCCAATCACTGAAGTCCTTTTAGGATTTTTAAATTGTGCATATCCCCAGCTAGGGGTGTGCGATATGACTGTCACTTCCGGGTGGGGCGTGAGCACAGGACGAGAGGGCAAAAAAATGACCAAAAAAAATCAAACTTACTGGCTTTTAGTACAAAGGAGATGCAACAGATTCCACCCATGTTGAAATGATAGCAGTTGGACTATTACATTGTTTCTTAACCTCATTTAAAGACGCCATCTAAGCTCTGACGTATAACAGAGGTACACACCCCCCCCCTCGGCTTACGGGTTGAGGTTTGCTATATCACCCACCACATCCTCCACATACGGGTTCATCGAATTATTTTTAGAATGATGTATGTACGCCCTGTCGCAATTTTTTTTCAGGAATAAAGGAGCGGCAGGAGGCTCATGATGCCATTATTGGGCTTTTGCTCAAAAAAGGTCGAGAAGCACTGATGTAAAGAATTGTGATAAAATCGAGATTTATTTTTTTTCAAAAATCGTAATATATATTTTTGCCATAATGCCCACCCCTATCCCCAGCAGTGAATTGACTGGCAAACATTCCTTGACTGCAGTTACACTTTTTGTCTCCAGATGGTGGTCTATGAAAAGCCTTACTTTACTGGGAAATCAAGAACCATAACTAAGCACATGAAAGACTTCATGACAAGAATGGAAGCACAGCAGATGGCCTTTATGTACAATGTTGGATCCCTTAAAGTACTGGGAGGAATGTAAGTGCTGTTATAAATTGTACACATTTGTGTTTATTTTGTTATGATATGTCTGAAACTATTTACCCTTAATCAACAAACTGTAAAGAGCAAATGAATGAATGACATTACAAGGTAACATGTGGATCATATATAAATTTAACACATGTACATGCATTAGATTTTCACATATAAAACACAAGAACATATGGAGTAAAAACATTTTCATACATGGGCTAGCCAAAAAGAGTTCCTCATTCCAATATTTCACTGGACCTCCTTTAAGCTGCAATAACAACATTTACCATGGTATTGTTTCTTTAAGCTTATGCAACATCACAACATTTACTTCACAATGCTCCCTGGCAAACTGATGGTTGTTTAAGAAATGAGAATCTACTCAGTGGATCAGTTAGGGTTAAATAACTTGATGTCACAGAAACACATTAGTAACTACAATAATCAGATGGATGGATAGATAGATGGATAGACACTTTATTAATGCCAAGGGAAATTCAAGTAATGTAATCTATCTACTAATTCTTATCTGTTAATTAAATTGAGGTTGGTTGAGTTTTTTTTTTAACCAGACAGTGTAAAGCTGCAGCCCATATAAAATCATAAATATATATTCTATGAGTTGTTTTAAACTTGCATCTTCATACAGCACTGAAAGTCTTGGCTCCCCTTTAGCTCTGTTGTTTTTGCAGAGTTCAAATGCACATACATATTTGTTCCACATTCTCTTTTCCTCAAATATAACGTGAAAATACAGGAAAGTTCTGTATAGCCTTAGAGGACACTCAAACTGAAATAAATGGATTGTAAAGGTTAAAGCCACTATTTTGTGTGACCTCTGACCCCATGACAAGAAGCAGCACCAACAACAGGTGTGTGTTGAATAAAATCTGGTGTAAAACATCGGAAAGTAAATGCAGTAAATTTCATATTGTCATACACGGACTGAGAAATGCATATGTATGGTCATTAGAACTTTACTAAACTAACAAACATGGTTTAGGATTTTTGTGCAGCACTGCATATTAAAAGATATATGAGAGGACGTGCATGAGGTAATAATATAGGTAACATATATGCAAATCTCTTTTAATATAGGATCGCATATGTCATAGATTACACTATTTATAAGCAGTAAAAAAACAAAAGGATTCAAAAAAGGAGTATCAAAGTCATCTTAGCTGATTTTTTTTCTTTACTTTTAATTCCCTGCTTCTTTTATTTCCTTAGTTGGGTGGGATATGAGAAGGAAGGTTTCCGAGGCCATCAGTACCTGCTGGAAGAGGGCGAGTACCAAGACTGGAGGGTGTGGGGAGGCTGTGATGCCGAGCTGCGCTCCGTGAGGGTGATTCGAGCTGTAAGTTGAAGGACTTTTTATCATCGTTGATATAAATTATTCATCAATAATAATTCAAATTAATATTTCTCCTTGAAAACAAAGACGAGGTGCTTTGCCCATCTTGGACAAACAATGAGTTTAATCATCTAGAGATTGTTTTCCGACTTTATTCAGCTCAAACTTTAACCTTGACTAAAAACACACACATTAATGTCCTAAGGGAAAGGTGGTAACTTGAATCTGTTCATGCACATCAGTAACACTTCTAGAGAGTAAACAATTAACTCGACAATAGGTATCCAAGGGTAAAAAGTCAGACAGTGCAGCAGTAAAAGACTTTCGTTTCTTCTCTTACTTGTTTTGTCACATTTGTCATTTTTTTTTATCCTGTAGTTGTTTGATCTTATTTTTCTTGTTGTATTAGTAAACTGCTTCTATCACATATAATAAAACTCTTATCTCTTATAAAAAGTGACCTTGTGCTCTACTCTGATAAATGGTCAGATTACGTGTGCAAGTGAAATACCAGTGTGGATCACAGTTATATTTATCCTTGTTATTTTTTAACTCAAGACATTACTAACATTAAATGGGCTGTAAAGAACAGACTGTGTTTTGTCAAATAACGACTGGGCCCTGCAGTAGGTAAAGGGTTGAGGCAGGCCTTTTATTTTATTCCACCTGTTGAGTAAGTGTAACTGAATACATGTTACAGTAAAAAATCTATCTATTCACATAGAACTAATATGACCTGTGGACGAGTGATTTGGAAATATCTGTGGTTCAAAGTTTGTCTTTTACCCAAATTTTCTGACATGATTCCAATTCCAAATAACTGTTGAAAGACAGAACGATATTTTCACTGTTGCTGTCATGCTTTCTCAGTGGAAATGTGTGTTATTTATGACATAGCTCTCTGTTTCCACCTAGAACACTTCTAAAACTTTGATTTATTACCACCAGCTCAGCCTCCATACTGTAGTTCTCAACCAAGTAGGCAGAATAAATGTGCAGAGGACAAAAACATGTTTGCATATCCATTGATTATCCTTCAGTGTGCCTTAATCAAACACAGCACCCGTGTTACGAGTCATTACTTGATTTGCATGAGATTAAGATCCCAGATGACCTCTACAGTTATTACACATTACAAGAGATCCACTGGTCGCATGTGAATATGGCTTAAGTTATTCTATGAATACAAACACCTTTTTAAGCCTTTCATATTCAACTGCCGATTTTAATAACCAGCAATTCTTTATTTTTTAACAATTTTTCTTTTTCTTTTTTCTTTTATTTTTTTGTCATGTAATTTTTACAGCATAGTGTGGTACAGAACTCTGTGACTTGCAATGTTCCCATGTGACATTTGAAACTGGAATTTCTGGTGCTTGCACATTATAATTCAGCACAGTTTGGCTGAGACGTTACTAGACACAGAGATATAGGCTACATTAAGACTGCAGGCAGATGTGGCCCAAATCCAATTTTTTTTTTGCCTATATGTGACCTGCATCCAATCTGTTAGACAGTTTCAATGGTACAAATCAGATTTTTACCTCCGCCAAGGAGGTTATGTTTTTGCCGGCGTTTATCTGTCTGTCTGTCTGTCTGTCTGTCTGTCTGT
>JAPTGZ010000003.1:30601993-30614284 GCA_029814645.1 Fowleria isostigma
TAAGTAGCTGGGATAGGCTCCATGCGACCCTAATGAGGATAAAGCGGGTATGGAAAATGAATGAATGAATGAATGAAATACTACTCACTTTTTCATCAGTCTTCTTGTCTTGTGTAGTGGACAAGTTTCATAGCTTTACTCAAAAAAAAAAAAAAAAAAGGGAATTGACCACTGAAAACATTGTACAAAATAAAAAATTGTAATAAAAATGTATCTAAAAAACTGTTGCATCGTGCTGTTTCCATTTCAGTCACTTATTTAAAGTAAAATAGTGAAAATATTTACTTACTGGGTCTCAGGAGGATATAATAACAGTTGTGTCAACTCCAAGCTTTTATGAACATCTAGTGGTTCTTAAACTTTTTACAGCAGAGTACCCCCTGAAATATACTTTTTTTCACCAAGAACATTGAAGGAAATTTAGCAAAATGTGTTCCTGAGTCATGGGTGTCTGTTAATATTTTCAAAACTTTGTAAGCAAACAACATATATTTGACTGTAATATATGAAAATAAAAAAAAAATTAAATTTTGCATGCAAAAAAAAACCTGTTACTTATCCACCCAAATAAACTCGTTTTGAAGAATATAAAAATGGAAATGTTCTTATGATGTTACCAAAGCTTAAACAAGATGATTGACAAAAAAAAACTATTATAAATGTATTTATTGTGTTTTATATTTCAGCATTCTCATTTATTTTGTATTCAGTATGTGATGACTTCTTTAATGTATTTTTCAAAATAAAAATAAAAATAAATAAGTACTCATTGGGCTTCTTACAAGTACCCCACTTTGGGAACCCCTGATCTAGATGATTACTAAATTAAATAAAGGAAAATATATGCTTTCCACTGAACAATGCAAAATGCAGAGGATATAATGTGATAGAAAATGGAGATAAATCACTTTGGAAAGATTAGATGTGGTGAAAAATTCATTTGAAAGATATAAAGCTAGTTCTAGGTTTTTAAGGGCTAAAAACTAGCATAAACAAAATATTCTCTCATTTTTTTGGTATGAAGTCATGTTTTACCTGCAGACGTCCACTCCCCCCTCTACTCAGGCTGTGTTCATTCAGTGCACTGTCGGTGTTGTAGCTGTAGGGGGCGACAGTGTCCCTTCAACACACGTCAAACTCATGGACAGTTGACGACGGTGATTCTCAACTGGTGGGTCGTTTTCAGAGGGTTTTGGGTCTTTGATTTGAAACAAAAACAATGGAAAGAATCTAATCCTGTGCTTTATTTTTATGGAGCCGAGCGCCGCCGAGTCACCTACCCCAACAGTAGGGGGCGCAGTAATAATCATTAACACCAGACTTTTCACAAAAAAAAAACTTGAATATTTCTATTATTTTTGAAAAAATATGCGCCGTCGTAAGTTTCTGCAGTAAAATTATTAGATAAGTTCTAGTTTTGAAGGCAGATCCCCATAACGCCACACAGTAGTTGGTTTTACACCGAGGACAAAACCCTCTGTGTGTTTAATAAGTGACTAAATGCTTTTTCAGTTTTGGTTAAATTGTACCTTTTTGGTGTTCCATATTATACAACACCACCAGCTGGTCGGTTTGGTTTATGGTTAAACTTGTTCCTGTGTTCGCATACTGTGATATTCTGTATTTTCTCAAAACAGCAACAGATGAAATAATAAAGAAAAAACATGCTCCTCAGAGTCTAAGAAGCATGTTTTTTCTTTCACTGATTCTCAGGTGGAACTTCCATAGTTAATGTAACACAAAAGCATAAGTGACACTTTAACAACACTTTGATATGAACAAATCACTTCCTCACTCATTGTTTTTCCTCTTATCTTTTCACATGGCCCAAACTAATCCTGCTATATAACTTATCATCACTATATTTACACATCTTTTGTGCCCTGATACGGAAGCATTTAAAAGCTTACGTTACTGAAGCACGATGTGGTAACTATTATTAGCTATAATCCAATATTTGGGCGTTGGCTCAGTATTAATGTCATTTCTGGCTCAAGCCAAGGCCAAACCTTTTCTTGGAGGAACCCTTTATATAAGTTTTCTTTCCACACAATGCAGTACCTTAAGAGGAAAATATGTCATGCTAATTAGTACCTATTATATAACCCAGACTGAGCAAAACCATACTTCAGTTGTGGTTTCAACGGTAATCTTCTCTATGGAAAATAACTGACTTTGAGGTTTTGTTGCACCTAAACTTTAAAAAAACAACACATTTGAACAAGACATTTGATTTTTTGCTGATGGATTTTATTGTAATGTAAATATTAGACAATGATGATACAGTTCAGTTGTACTTATTGCATTATTTGCAGTGATTTAATGTTGACATTGTCTGGTATTTACATCTAGTCTTTGGTTTTTGTGCAGAAACATGACTTATACACTCTTACACACACAAAATACAATCATGGAAAAAATGATCAGACCATCAAAAACAATGGATATGCAATCAAGTATTAACACCTGTGTGAATCATGTGATTAAAACTGACAGAAAAGAAAATATGGAATGTCTAAAAGCACTTTTTTTGTAAGTACAATGCTATAGATATTGATGTAAGAACTGATGTGATTTTGGTTATTATCAAAAAAATCATGAAAAATGGATAGATATCAGCTCTGAAATTAAACTCTTATGAGCTATTTTTGTTGTTATCATTATATTTGCCCAAATAAGTGTATCTTTAATTGTACCAGGCATTAAAATAACAACAAATTAGAGAAAACACGGGGGGGTCTAATAATTTTTTCCACAACTGTAGGTGCTTAAAGATCAGCATACATCAGTGTGACATGATAACATGACAAAATATCAGTCAGTTTAACTTAGTATAACTTTATATATAAGTTTCATTTAAATAAATATGTTCACACAAAACAACAAATATACAACACATAGATGTGAAATGTGTGCCAGCCTTAAAAGGACAGGAGTTATTACTTTAGAATGCACACAAATGTTCAGACTATCATTCTTAATCTGCTACTTTTGCACATATAAATGCAAGATCAGAGCCATATCTGTCACCATCAGTGTGCTCTGTCGCCGTAAACTCATATGTTACAACTATAGTTTTGATGAACTCTAAAAACTGAGCTATTTCAACGGAGGTACTTCCTATATGCCAGGCTTTCTAAACTTATGTAAGCGTTGTATTGCGTATGGTGAAGCGATGGTGACTTCCTCTTGGAGCCTCAGGAGGGCACTCATTGCCAGAGTGTGTGAAGAACGGCTGATGCAAACAGCAGGCCAACGGAGGTGACGATGTGGCTCTCTCCATTCTTTGTAGTCATGCTGGGCTTGCCACTCTGACCACCTCCGCCTGTTCCAGGACTGCCCGGGTGCCCGGTCATCGAGTTTGATCCACTGGGTGTTGTTGTTGACCCTGAACCACCAGGATTCTGGTTGTTGTTGTTATTATTGTGAGGGTTTGTGCCGTTACCGGTACTGTTGGAGTCCTTGTCAGGTGTTGACATGGGTCTACCCGTCGGTCTAGTCATTCCAGACTAAAAACCCAAAGAAAAAGAATATATTCAAAACATTATATGGGATTGTGTTTATTTCATACTAACTAGTAAAACAAGGTGTTACATGTGGGGGCTTGACAAATAAACAGCATTTAAAATGGAAAAATACACACAACATTGACATCACTCTTATACAGTCACAGAAAAAATTATTAGACCATCAAAAGTCATCAGAAACAATGGTTATGCAATAAAGTACTAACTCCAATGTGTATCATGTGACTAAAACAGATGGAAAAGAAAACATGGAATGCCTTAAAACACTGTTTTTGTCAGTACAATGTCATAGATATTGATGTAAGAATTGATGTGATTTTGGTTATTATCAACAAAACAATGGGAAATGGGTAGATATCAGCTGTTAAATTAAACTCTTATGAGCTATTTTTGTTGTTATCATTATATTTGTCCAAACAAATGTACCTTTAGTTGTACCAGGCATTAAAATGAACAAGAAATTGAAGAAAAAAAAGGGGGGTGGGGGGTATAATGTTTTTTTTTCTGCAACTGTATGTCGTGTGAATATATTTAACTAAGAGACGTGACATTTTTCTGTGAATTCTTTTTATGTATTTATTTTTTTACTTTTTAAAAAATAATTTCTGGTTGTCTATAAACACTTTTTTAGAGATATCTAGTCAGACGTACCTGTGCATAGATGAATCCCAGCAGAACCAATGACAAGAGCCCCTGGATAAGGTACTTCATAGTGGATAAACGACAGCTTCCTCTTCCTCAGACAACTGGAAAATCACTCAGTAGAAGTTCACTGTTCTCAGCAGTGATTCAATCTGTTTTTTTCCACGGGGTGGGTCTGACATCCACCTTTGTGAGTGTCTTAGTTTTGTTAAATGTGTGTCTTCAGGTGCTGGCCTTTTTATAAGGCATTCACATTATTCACCTGATACCAGTTTCCTTTCAGGAAAAGGCTGGCTCAGTCTCCACCCATGCTAGGAACCAAAGATGCAAAACCTCTGTTTTAGCCAGCTGAAAACAATCCAGTTATAGATGTATGACAAAGACCTGGGCTGTGTGTGGTTCTTCAAAAAAAAATACTCCCCACTTCCATACACCTTTATATCAGCTGTTGAATGAAGCGCTGCAAGAAAAATATACAGGACACACAGTGCTATGTGATTTGTTACTGTATGTTATGTATATTTTTACAAAGAAAGCACAGTATAGAGATACCAGCTGAGACCAGAGCTCTTAAACTCAGACGCAAAGAGAGTTAACATTATAAAACACAAGTGTTCGTGGGCCAAAACTGGCCCGCCAAAGGGTCCAATCAGGCCCATGGGATAAATTTATGAAATGCAAAAATTACACTGAAGACGGTAATAATCAAGGATGTTAAAATCATTTTAGGTCAATTCAGTCTAAAATGGGTCAGAACAGTAAAATACTATCAAAATGACCCATGAATAATGAACACTGCAAAAAATTTTCCCTTTGTTTCAGTTTCAAAAAAGTACAGTTACACAAAAATGAATACACTTCCAGACTAGTCCTTTACAAAAAATGTGAATAACCACAAAAAATATAAACACCCTGAAATGTCTTAAGAGAAGTATGTCAAATTTTACCAATATTCTGCTTGTCACTAAATGTTTTGTGTATTTGTAGATCCACTGTGATGTGTAAGTTGGGATGCACATGTATATTTATAAACTAAGACTAAAAATTACACTTGTTTATTTAAAGAATTTTTAGGTTGTTCATATTTGTTCAAGTTCAGTTCGTAGATGTAAACTATTTAATTGCTAAATTTGACTTTTTTTCACTCAAAAAATATAGAGAAAGCTTTGGAGTTGACATTATTTCTATGTCTTATTCTATTATTTATATTATTTTACCTGTACCCACTTTACATCATATTTAGGGCTCGGGGCAGTGTAAGCTGCCCGAGAACTATAGCACTCCCGAATCTTTTTAGGGACTGACCTGGACATATAATTAGAAAAATGTGCATATTAACCGGGAATAGTGTGCTATGACTTTTTGAAAGATTCCAATGCACAGAATTCTGTAAAATTCTCAAAAACCGGCAAATCTCTCCATCCGCACAGAATGGAAAAATTTTCAAGTGCCGACCAGTCCCAAATGGTTGATCCTAAAATTATAGTCCCAATATGAAAAATATTCAGCCTGGCACAAAGAATATACATGCCAAATATCGGAACGATATCTCATATGGTTTTTGCACACAATCGCGATAAAAAAATCGAAAAACCCCATAGACTTATAATGGAGAAACACAGAAAACTGACTTTTTTCCACCTTTTTTCTGACCACCGGCATTTTGGCATACTTTGACCTAGTAGGCTGTGTGTGGCCCCTGAATGAAAATGAGTTTGACAACCCTGTTATAAAACATACCAGTAGATATGTATTTGTCATGTAATTATTCAGATATCCTATACTTTGCTATGTATTGTACTACTCCTGACACTCTGTATGTCATTTTGAACTATAGTATAAGACTAATACATTATCTAGTGGAATTTACAGTTATTGTTTTATACAAAATATCACCATATGTTACCTCTTTATTAACCCATAAAGATCCAGTGCTACTTTTCTGGCAGTTCTCAAATGAAATTTTCTTTCTATTTACCCTTTCTTAAGTGACTTATCATCTGTATTTTAATATTATCCTCTGTATTTTGCATTTTTCAGTGTAAATCATGCATTTTCCCCATATTTAATTCACTGATTATGTAGATGTTTTGAAGACTCAGAGTAAATTCAAAGGTTATTAAATCAAAACAGAGAAAACTGAAGAAAAAGTGACTTTCAGCAAATCTATCAGTAACTGAACATAACCCAAGTGTCTTCAACCACTGTGATTGATCCAACTCCATGGGTTTTACTGGTGAATCAATGTTGTAGAAGATGCTGGTGTTTCCATGGTAACTACAGAGCCTCTGAGTGTCTAAATAGGTATTAATACGATGACCATGAAAAGATGAAAAACTACATTTTACGGCAATTATTTACATGTTTTGATAGGATTAACGGATCAACAGGTATTACATATTTCAGATCAGTAGATGCTTTTGGTTGTAGGTAGATGTTTGGGTCTTTATGAGCTAAACTTTTCAAATGGTCATTATTCAGCATGTTTCAATGACTATTGGAAAAACATTTCTTTAGTTTTTCTCTTCAAGATTTAACCCTTAATGTGGATGTTGACAGGTGTCTGGATCAGCACTTACGTTGGTCTAATGTTCTAAAAGTCTTGTTTTTCTCTGATATTCTGTACATTTTTTGGATTATACATTTATTTTTAGATCGCTGTATGACTCTGACTGGCCTTCACATATCAAACTTTATTTTATTCATAACTCCCAGTTTCATGGATATCCTACTAGGCAGTCTGTAATCTGCATTTACCTTTATGTAAAACATCATCATAATCAGTCTTCAATTCGATTTCATGGAGATAAATTATGAAACATTCATCTAGTTGTCTTCTATACGTCTACATCTATATAAGAATAAACTCAAACATAAGTTGTTGGCAGAATATTTGCTCTGACTCACTCATCACAAAGTGAAGTGGAAAATTATGTCAGATAACCGAACCTGTTATGTTTTGTTGACTGTAAAATTATTTTAATAATTATTCTTAGTTCTTTCTTTAGTTTATATGGGTGTGGTGTTATATAAGCCTTTTTGGCACATGTTGTCTGATGTTGGTATTATTCACATGTTGTTAGTAACCTTTTTTTGTTTGTATGTATTTTGTAGTTTTACCTTTTTTTATTTTACATTTTTTGTTTCTTTTGTATTTTAATTCAACATTGTATTGAATTGTTATGTGCTAAACAATAAACAAAAAATATGGATTAAATTTTTTTTTTATTTATTTTTTTTATTTTGCCACTTATGGGAAAGGAACCAAATATGGTAACCTCATTAACTTTGATTTTCTACATGACAATACAAATTTTTGAAAAATTTTACAAAAAAATAAAGTCTTGTTATGTCCTCGAATAACTAAGGTAAGTATTTAAGTATGTAAGTATTTCTATGAGTGCCCAAAAAAGGTTAAAGACCTAGAACTATTGTTGTACCAGATTAATCTTCTCTACTTTATATCTATTATCTCTCTGAATTTGACAATTTTCAGGGAAAATCAAGTATTTATTTAAATTTAATTTACTGATTATGTAGATGTTCATAAAAGCTCAGAGTGAATCAAAAGGATATTATATCACAACAGATAAAAGTGAAAAAAAGCTGACTTTTTTTTTTTTTTAGCAAAATATATCATTAAATTAATATAAAACCAGTCACTGTCATCAATCAAAATACATGGGTTTATATAGGAACTACAGAGTCTCTTAATGTCAAAATAAAACACATCTGACGCTGAACAGCTGAGGATTATTTAACTGTATTCATAAGGTTATTGGTTCAAAAACTAATAAATATTATAAGTTAGTTGATGCTTTTGGTAGTTGTTTAGATCTTTATGAGTTAAATTAACCCATAAAGACCCAACACTACTGTTTTGTCAGTTCCCAAATGACATTTTCTCCATATTTATTCTTTTTTAATCCTTAAAAACCTAAACATACAACATCTACAAAATCATTTTCTGATATAAATCATTTATTCCTGTTGATCCACTAATCCATGTAAATAATTGATGTAAAATACAGTTTGTCGTCTTTTCATGGTCATCAGATATGTCCCATTTGGACGTTCAGAGGCTCCATAGTTACCGTGGAAACACCGTCATCTTCTACAACATTGATTCACCAGTAAAATCCATGAAGATGGATCAATGACACTGGATGGACACACTTCAGTTTATGAGAAATATTGCTGAAAAAGTCACCTTTTCTCTATTTTTGATATAATAACCTTCAACTTTACTTTAAACTTTTATGAACATCTTCATGATTAGTAAACTAAATGTTGGAAAATACCAGATTTTTGCTGAAAATATGCATAAAATACAGAAGATAATATTACAATAAATGGCGATGAACCACTTACTGGTCAGTTAAATATAGAGGAAAAAATTATTTGGGAAGTGATACAAATTTCACACGAGGTCCTTATGGGTTAAGGTTGAAAGAATTAATTTATGATAATAATACTCAAGAAAATATTGATAATTAAAAATCTGTACAATTTTTTTTATCCAAACTCATGACAAAAAAATGCATGAATAGATGCCACTACCCTTCTTACTGTATTAAAAGTTTGTGATTTGCATTGATCCTATGCCTTTAGAAAACCTGAACCAAGCCATGTCTCACAAGGAAAACAACCCAACCAAGCAGGCTTGAAACAAACACCCTAAATTTGAATGCAACCCATTTGAATGACATGGTATTTATTTTTTTGATATTGAAACCAACATGCAAATTCAATCACAAGCAGAACTTTTTCCATTTCCGTCATTTTTGGTAGAACTCACTAGAAGAAAAATCAGTCCAGTCAGTTGAGTCCAAAGGCAAGAACACATTTAATTGCCAACATAATTATAGAAATAAAACAAAGAAATCGCATATCCATTTGTGAGTGAAATCTGGTAATTGTACATAATTTATAGGAATCGTGAGTGTAGGAATGAGCTCAGCGCATACAAAGCACTTCATGACATTTGTTTGATAAATGTAGCTCCGTAAGCCGTTAAAGAGCCAATTAATACCAGACAGACACTCAAAGGTCAGGCTTTGTTGACTCAAGGTGACTCTTCATATTTCATGTGTATAAAATAATTTGTGGATTGATGTAAATGAGCAGAGTCCTTGGGTTTCAATCATGTCACTCTATACAATATAAATCAGAACTGCAGGCACCAGAGCCAGGATGTGAGTGCAGGATGTGAACAAAGAGGAAGAGGAGCCTCCTTTGACCGTCGTAGCCGATGTTTGGTGAGATCCAGTCACTTCCGTCCCAGATGTTTGAGACGACGCCGTGGGCTGCTGCGACGATCCGCCGGTAGCCGGGGATTCCGTGGATCCGGCCGAGGTCTGGGAGGAAGAAGGCGTTCTTGTGGTTTGAGTGTTGTCTGTGTGGCCTGTCAGCGGTGTGGTTACCGTAGACTGGGTGTTACTAGTCGATCCAGGTTGGGTAGTTGTCGCACTGGAGGATGAAGTAGGCGAACTTTGCCCCTGTCAGGAAAAAGAATCACAAAATAAATGTCTCCAGTGTGTTTTGTAAATTGATATAGGGCTGTGAAACTACCTGTGGATGAATTTCACTTAACTCTTTCCCCCATGAAGATGAAATTTGATGACCCCCCCGTACCCTTAATGATGAGTTTTTACACCTCTGTTATGTCACTAAAGATGTGATTTGATGACCATTAGAACAGAATCCATTTATCAATTTAATAGATGCTGTGATAGGTGGAAATGACCATAACCTATACTAGGCTAACCAATAGGATTAAATGATACATGTTCTTTCTTTTTTGTTTCTTTCTTTATTTTTATTTTTAAATTTCATTTTTTTTATTTTAAATAGTTTAAATTATTTGTTTTTTTTGTTTTGTTTTTTATTTAAAAAAAATAAAAAATTAAAAAATAATAATAATAATGACAATAATAATGATAATAATACATTTTCACAGACTTATCCTGAAGTTTATTAAAGTAGTGATGATTATAACCACCAGAAAAAACCCAACAAACTGGAAAAACATTATGTTCCATGTGCAGCCCTAGTAACATAGGTTGTTTCTAGTAGTCGTCCAAATGGGAAAGAGTTAAGGGGAGACACTGTAAGTGAATAGAGTAAAATTTAAAATAACAGATATTACCGTGAAGCTTCCTCAGTTAATTACTTACACAAATATGAAAACAAACTGTATTGCAACTTTATGTTTACTTATTCAAATTAGGCATTATCTCATTTTTTGGTAGATAGGTCTAAACATATGAGAAAAATCAGGTGTAAAATTATTTTTTCATTATTTTTAGACTCAAGATGAAAACAGAATAATAGAGGGATTTCAGGATATCTGCTTTCATTACCAAGGAAATCAATGATACTATCCATAGCCTTAAAAAAAATTCATTGTTACCAGATTTTTTTGATTAAAGTGTCACATAAATCAGGCCAGGAGTGATGTATTCACAAAGCCCTCTGTAAATATCTTCAGAATAGCGCTAAGTGTCTAAGTGTATGGTTTGGTGTACATGCGTGATACACAGGTGGAGATGTTTCTACTGGAGAATGACCAAAAACTCATTTGGAGAAAACAGCATTTAAAGATTTACATAGGAGAATTTAATGTATTTATATCGGAAACAATTGTTCAAAAATAGAATAAATGCTCAGGCCATTGGTAATAATAATATAGAATATTTCAAGCTCATGAAAAATGGATTATTTAATAACTGATGAATAAGGCCTATAACTGAAACTTCGCATGTTGCGTTGGAATGCCAACTTCTTGGTAAATTCTGGAGAAACTTATTGCCGCAGGTAAACAAACTGTAATAAAATAAACATCTTAACATATCTTTTCAACGTTTTCTGTATAGAAGCTTGAAAAAACCCACACTGAAAGTGTAAATTTACTCAAAATCTCAAAATTGACCACTGCATAAAAAAAAAAATCAATGTTTTAGCTCACCATGTTTCATCTTGAACACATTCAGATTCCATTAAACCCAAAATACAGATCTTCTCATTTAATTTTCAGCAAGACTGGATACCTAAGTTTGTTCCTGACAGCAGTTTTCAGCATGATTCACCAAAATAATGAAATTCTCCTCACCTCAGTTAGAGGTAAGAGGTGTAATTCTCTTAAAATCTGGGTAAATACAACTAAAAAATAAAAAATAAATGACATTTTAAGCAAATTTATCAGCATCTTAATACAAAAATAAGCATCTCAATCCACCATCATTGCTGCTGAATTAATGTTGTAGAAGATGGTAGCATTTCCATGGTAACTATGAAGCCTCTAAACTTCCAAATGGGTCATATTTGATAACTATGAAAAGATGGATAACTATATTTTACACAAATTATTTACAAGTGTTGATAAGTTTAGTGGATGAACAGGTATTATACATTTTAGATCAGTGGATGTTTTGGTCACCAGTGGCTGTTTGGGTCTTTATGGGTCTGAAGGAACTATAACCAAGAATACTGTATCTAGATGTAGTGTTATTGGTGAATAAAGTATAAACGTGGCAAGACCGAGAATTCAATGATACAAACTCCTATAAAAATTTCCTTGTCATCATTATTAGGATTATTATATTATTAGTTATTTAAAATGATAAAATGTAGTCACACATGTCTTAAATAATAATAAAAAAAAACTTTCCTAGATCTTGGAAAGTTAAGACACATACATGTTAGCAGAAATAAATACAAATGTCATAAATACAGTTAATAGACCCTTACTGACAGTGTTGGGGAGTAATAGAATACATGTAATGAGATTACATATTTAGAATACAAAATATGAGTAACTGTGTTCCCTTATAGTGATAATTTTAATACATGGTAATCAGAATATAGTTAATTTTTTAAAAATCAATGGATTACTTTTTGTTATTTTCTATCATTGCACAAATCCAGTTTTCTCATGCATTTCCCATAATCCCTTGATACAATATGTGATGATTAGTGTTGAGTGCAGGTTGTGGGAATGTGTCAGTATTTAATTAAGTAATGATTAATGAACTTTTTAACTACATTTAACTTGAAAACTTTTGTAATTTCAACTGTTTTCATAGTTATTACACTTAAATAATTAAGTTCAATGCATTAAATT
>JAPTGZ010000003.1:30656726-30667543 GCA_029814645.1 Fowleria isostigma
GAAGAATAAAAGAACACTTTAATTTTTTTTTAAAAATAAAATTAAAAATTAAAAATAAAGAAAAATATTTTAAAAACTAAAAATATTAAAAATAAAGAAAATGTATTATTTAATCCTATTGATTGGCCTAAAAAGGGTTGTGGTCACCTTCACCTATATTAACATCTGTTACATTTGAAAAACGGAATGTGTTCTATCGGTCATCAAATCATGTCTTTACTGATATAACAAAGGTCAGAACTCAACATTAAAGGTGTGTGTGTGTGTGTGTGTGTGTGTGTGTGTGTGGTGGGAGGCAAATGTAGTCTTTATGGGGGAAAGAGTTAAAGAGTCACATCTGCTTCTTTGTGTACCTGTGGTAGAAGGCAGCTCCAGTCAGGATGATGGAGTAGTCATTGGTCCATTTAGAGGTGTAGCCCCAGGCGCGCTTCAAGGGATCCCAGAAGTGGCTCCTCGGAGGGTAGCCCACGATCCGCTCGGGGAAGCTCCGCCACACCAAGAAGGCAAAGTTTACCTAAAAGTACACAGACGCTCACAGGTACTGTTTTTCCTCTTAAATATTGACTTTGTGTGGTAAACAGCTGCTGTATGGTATGTACACACACCTCACTGGTCAGCAATACTGTATCCTCGTCCAGACTCAGCACTGCTTCCGTCTCTATGGCAACGTGCGGCAAGAACCGACTGGTGGTCTGAGAAAGAAATACAGAAGTAAATCTGGCACTGTAAAGCCGCATGTTGTCTGGGCCTGGCTTTTAAAGATTATGTCGAGATGATCATGTTACAGTAAACCGTGTTGAGCTAGTGAGGAAAGTGGATCAGGATAGATTTGGCCTTGAGAGGAGAAAAAAAAAGAAAAAGAAAAGAAAAGACAGACACTCAAAGAGAGAAGAAGATAAAGTGAGAATGAGTGACACTTATGAAATCGGATGTCACATGGATCGGTAGATGCGTCAGATATACATGGATGAGAAGAAAGACAGCAAAGAATACGCATCAGAAGGAAAGAAAACAGAGAAACAGAAGGAGGGATAAAAAAAGAAAAGATATGCAAACAGACTGAGCTTCTGACGGCTTGTCATGCTGTGGTATCGGTATCAGAGTGGGTGTCTGGGTGACTTCTGAAGCGGTTTTGGCCCTCACCTTCCTCCTGCCGTCTGTCACAGTAAGGGGAACGGGCATCGGAGGCCACTTGCTCCGATTGGGTGGCGGCTTCTCGCTGTTCCAGAGGATGATGATCTATAGCAACGGAAGACGTAAGAAGCTCAAATATGCATGTAAATATACGTTTTCCTCTTACTAATAGTTTATTTTCTTATTTTATGCTCTTCCTCTCCTGCATGCTATTTTTGTTTTAAATCCCACTATGTTTTGCATAATGTTGTAGTTAACCCTTTAACTAACCCACCAAGAAAAACAATAAAAAAAAGTTTGTTTGCATTTCTAATTCTCTTGGATTTTTTTTTTTTTTTTTAACCATACTTACTAATAATTCGGAAGGTGTCAAAAATTGCTTACCAAGTTAATTCTTTGAACTATTCATATTAATAGTGTTAGTTTTGGTGTACTAACGCATGTTTACACCTAATTTCTTTGACTAAATTGCAGCCATACATGTTTAAGTAGTGAAACTGGGGATGGGAGCAAATAACTTCTACTTCTTCTCACTCCCTTTCTGGCTACTACAGTTGTATTTTAATAGTAAATTGCTGTATATATTCATGTGATATGTATATTGTGTACAAATAAGGTTTACAACCAATGTCTATATGCAAAATGTTTATGTAAAATTATCTACGTACATAGTGTTTAAAGCAAATTCTTTATGTATATCTGTGTACATATAATAAAATGTATATAAATATTGTATGTGGAGTGCACAAGCTCGAAATAAACAATAAAATGAATGTACCGCCACTAAATGTTTAATATTTGCAGCAATAGATGAACAGATGCTCTGATTTTATAACAAATAATCCATTATTTGATAATGGCTTAATTTTTCTACTCATACCACAAAGCGACAAATTAACCGTTTAGAATGAGCATGTTTTTTAGAAAATTATTACATATTTAATTAATGGTTTTTTGTGGTATTAAATAATATAATTATGTTGGGGAAGGCTTCTTGTACAATGATATGTCAAGAAAGTATTATCTTTCATATTTGCACCGAAAACAGTCCAAATGTGTTTAGTAATTTTCATCTTTCTTGGCTCAGTTAGGTTCAGATTAGTTAGATACTCCACTTATTGAAATATAGGGACTGGAAATGTGATAAACCATACTGTTGAGCAAGCAGTTAAAGGGTTAAATTATTCAAATTTTTTTATACTTACACTTTTATATTTATCTTAAACCCTTGTGGTATTCAGTATGAATGACAAAGTAAGGTTTTCATTGTAAAGGGACTCCTGTTTCTTTACTGTTTACATGACAATAAACACTTAAAATCTTTAATAGAAATTTCCCAAACACAGAAAGGAGAGTTTAAACTGGTTAAAAATAGCTGGTGACATCAGTTAACCATTTGGTCTGGCAGACATGGTGCGTGGAGCTCATTATAGAGTGCTGCATAAATGAGTTATAAAACCTGGAAAGGAGGTAGCATTTGGTATGTCTGGTTCCCTCATCTGTACGCAAATGGGTTTTTTGAGTAGGTTTTTGGTTAGATGAATGGTTGACAAGAATTTCCATTTTTTTCCCCCTACAACACAGAATACATTAGAGACCCTCTCATGAATTTTGAAGTTTTTCTCTCTGGAATAAAAGACATTTTCTACGGAAGAGGTAAATTAGATTACAGAGGTTATCAGCGCCTTAAAATGTCATTAAAGTACCCTACAAACTATCAGGTCATGCTATGAGGAGAAGCATTTATGGAAGAAGTTAGTGCATGAAATATTCAGAGTTTGTACAGGTGCTTAAAATCCTTGAAAACCGTTGAATTTAAATGTGTTTTCAAGGTCTGAAAAGGGTTTGAATTTTTAGTGCTTGCAATTCTAACTGTGTGATGTGATTTATTCATTTAATTTTAATATTAACTACTTAACAGAGAGGTGATACAGAGATGTGTCTCAAGAATGTCAAGTGGCTTCGCTTTTTTTGGATAAAACTGTGTTCTTTAATTTCTAAACGTTTTGGTATCATAAAACAATTCTAGATGTTTATAGCATAATACAATGTACATTCTTTGGATAAAAAGTGAAAAAAAAATGTATTTGACTCTAGTGATAAGGTGAAAATTACCCTTGAAAAGTACTTGAATTTGATCATAAAAAATAAGTATGAACCCTGCAGATTACAAGTTGGAGGTTTAAGAGTGGGATTGTTGAAGTCAGCTGTGGTGTAGTTGGATTTTCTTTTGGCGACTGCATTTACGATTTAAAAACATAACATGCTGTGCACTTTTATTCCCCCTCGGCCAAATATAGTGTAAGATTCTGTTGAAAGTTACTGCCCTACATTTTAGATTAGGTTGTCTTTGTGTAACACTTATTCAATACATATTTATATTTGGAAGTGCTCAGATTTTATAGCTGCACAAGAACATTTGACCTCGAAAAAGTAGGTCAAGGTTGTCTATTTTCAATACCTTTCTGCTCCATGCCTAGATGCATCCACAGTATACATATGACGCAGCTATCTCAATGCATTCTTTAGATTATATTAATATATATTATATATATGCAGTTATATCATTGAACGGATCGACGGACAGACAAATGATAAAACGATTACAATACCCCCTTCAGCCAGAAGTTGGTCGAGGGGTAAAAAAAACTATAAAAATGGTTGTCATTTGTGAAGACTGTCTTGTCGAACAAAATCGAGATCATTAACCAGTGGGAAAACACCATTGAATTTTTGTCATAACATTGTTAATAACGCCAACTCCCCAATTCAGCCCGCAAAGATATGTGACTCTGCATCACTCTGTGTGGGTATAGTTACAAGTTTCTATTTAATGTTGTGGTCATTCTGTCTTGTTGTGATTACCTGTGAGCAGTATTTCGACTTGGACACCACCTGAAGCAGCTTCATAATTGGTTGCGACTGGGACACCAGGGGGGAGACGGCATGGATGACAGCAGTGAACTCCTGACCTGGATTGATACCTGAGGAAGTTCACAAAGCACATCACACCTCAGTTATTTTATATTGAATTAACCCATAAGGATCCAGTGGGACATTTGTGACACTTTCCAAATAAATGGTTCTTTATATTTAACCATCCTTATGTAGTTTATCACCATTTATTGTTATATTATCTTCTGTTTTTTGTCTTTTTTCAGTGAAAATCAGGTATTTTCCCAACATTTGATTTACTAAAAATGTAGATGTTCATGAAAGTTTAGAGTAAAATTGAGAATTACTTTATCAAAAACAGAGAAAACTGAAGAAAAAGTGACTTTTTCAGCAAAATCTATCATTAACTGAACATAAACCCAGTGTGTCCATCCACTGTCATTGATCCAACTCCATGGGTGTTAGTGGTGAAGCAATGTTATAGAAGATGATGGTGTTTCCATGGTAATTATGGCACCTCTGAATGTCCAAAGGGGTCATATTTAATGACCATGAAAAGATGAATAACTGCATTTTACACCAATTATTGACATTTGTTACTGGAACAAGAGGGATTAAACACTTTATATCAGTACATGACTTTGGTAGATGGTGGATGTTTGGGTCTTTATGGGTTAAAAACAGTTAACTATGGAGAAAATTTTATTTGGAAACTGACACAAAAGTATTGCTGGATCTTTATGGGTTAATATAGAAAAACTTCTACCCTCTAACTTCTACATATAGTGTACTAAAAATAACCTCCGAACATTTTTCAGGAGAATTAAATCCCATACAGACGAGGACTTTGGTAAATACTTGATTATGTCTAGAGGACTGTTGATTACTTGCGTCTGCTTCCACAGCTTTGGTGTAATATGCTTTCACTGCCTTCAATGTGCAATCAAAATTTGCATTTCATGCAGACTGATTTAAATGAAGTGTTTGTTTACCTAACCCCAGGTAGTAGAAAGGGAAATGTGCAAGGTGAGTGGAGTACTCCGGTAGAACCAGCAGACCGCCGGGCAGCGAGTTCCACATGTACTTGTTCCTCGATATGTGAGAAAACACACGGTCCTTAATGATCTAGGGAAAATGACAAAAAAGAAAGGGATTGGGGGTTGTAACGTGGCAAGCACAGAGAGCATGTTGGCTGAAGTGGCTGTTGTGCTTATCTTGTATACGCCAGCTCCACATTCCTGCTCTGCCCTCTAAGTCGATAGATGAGAGTCTTGGAACTTATTGTTAATGCCACTGCAATTGGAGCCCTGATGCACTTGTGTTTGCATATTACAGCAACCCCAAATGATATGCTGTGTACTTCCCATTTTACACCAACAGGAGGTGTCCATGCAGCTGCTCCAACACCATCATTCACTGTGAACCTGTGCCTTACTGACCTCAGGCTGACTGCACAGCTGTCTCCCATGGGGAGAGGTTCCCCTCTGCATGCTGTATGTATATAAGCAGCTTATCACCAACCTCCAGAACCTCTCCTTTATTATCTCTGCTATAAATCCCCAACAGCAAATACACTAGGGACTGCCAGACTTTATAAACATCAGGGCGCAAAGCTTACCACTTACCATGATTTCCTCAGATTTTATTGGGTTAATTTTTTTTCCTCTGCATGTTTTATGTGATTAATCTGACATTAGTCGACAAAAATGGTCTGTAAAAGGAGGTTGTTCTTTTCCTGCGCTGTCTCACCTTTAAGCTAACATTCAAAAGGCTGAATATGTGCTCGACTCACTTTTTTCTGGTCTTTCAATAAATATGGTAAAACAAAACTATGTGATGGAGATACTGGGTGCAGCAGCTGTCAGATTTATTGACTAACTCTGAGGGTCGGTGTGTCTGGAATAAAAGACATTGTCTAAGAAGCAGTTAAATTAGATTACAGAGGTTATCAGGGACTTAAAATGTCATCAGCAGGGATTGTATGGAATCCTTGAAAAGGCCTGAATTTCAATGTTGTATTTTCAAGCTCTGAAAAGTACTTGAATTTTAGTTCAAGTGCTTGAAATTCTAACTCTGTGATGTTGTTTAGTTATTTATTTTTAATATCAACTCAAGCCAAAAGTACTTACAGAGAGGTGATACATTTTGAAAAATAAAAATTTCACAAAAAGACAATTTCTGGGTGTTCTCAGGTTGACTCCACGTACATTTTTATCTTAATCTTTGTCTCGGTGCGAGTGTGTTTGAAGAACACCAAGTGATTTTCCTTGTTTTTCGATGAAAGTTTGTGTTCTCCTTTAATTTCTGAATTTATTGCTATTATGAAAAATAATTTTAGATGTTTATAGCATAATACAATGTATATTATTGTGATAAAAAGTGACAAAAATAATTATAAGTACATATATACCTGTAGATAGGGATTTTTTAAGGTGCTGTGCTGTAAAAATTTAAAAATGACCCTTAAAAGTGCTTGAATTTGACCTTGAAAAATGTGTACAAACCCTGCATTAGACTAAACTAACTATATCAGGTCATGCTAAGAGGAAAAGCATTAATCTGACATTAGTCTACAAAAATGATCTATCTATTCCAACATTATCTAACCTACAAAAGACTGAATATATGCTTTAATCTCCTTTTTTTCAGCTCTTTCAATAAAATATGGTAAAACAAAACAGTGCGATGGAGATACTGGGCACTGCAGAAAATGCAAGCAGCTGTCGGATTTATTGACCAACTCTGAGGGTCAGTGTAATAACAGAGGAAACAGTTTTTTTTTTTTTTACACTGATAATAGTGAAGCGCTGATGCAGAAACAGACAGGTTGGAACTGATAACTGCAGTGATATATAATTTCCATACATTAGGGGAATTCTCTCCGACTTCAGGCAGATCGGATGTGGAGCACTTTGAAAATGTTCCCAGGACCTGCAGTACATCACGGAGCAGAGACAGTAATAGAGAAGAAATGTAGAGTATGGGCCAGAATCCAACCCCATAATCATAATGATAGAAGGGTGGCTGGAATCACAAGTGAAACTCTTTTGGAGAGTCTTCCCCCTCCAAAAAAAAAAAAAAAAAAAGACAGTTGATAGCACACAGGCAGTAAACCACAAAAAGAAGGTGTAACTATGGCTGCGTGTTCAACAGAGACTTGTGTTTACAGTACTGGCTTCTCTTTTTTTTGGAGATATTTTAACTGGAAAGGGTAGTGCAGCACATTCCTGAACAGGGTTGCATGGTGGCAGAAATGCTGAGTATTCAAAGTTACATTTTAATTATGTTTCTACTCAATGCTAAGCAGCCTGTGACAGCTGAGGCAACATATATAATCTGTGGTACCAACAGGGGTCAACATTAAAGCTGAGATTTGATACAGCAAACATTGGATTTGGATGAAAAAAAATGAGATAAAACCCTGACATTATGACGTTAAAGATTAAATTACATAAGGGAATCAATTTGTTCTCGTGAAGTTGCTGCTGTGTCAATATATAATTGAGAGACTGTTTGAGTTCCCTTTCCAGGGTAACATAGTTGACATTTTTGCCTAAAATCAGCACAACCATAACACCATATGGCATTTATACAGAAATATTCTTCTTTATATCATATATACAACTGTGTAAAATTGAAGTTGACAGATATTATAGCAACACTGTTGACATAAGAGTGTGAGAAATACACATTTGACTCACACACTACTTTATATTCAATAAGTCATAAAGAGGAGACAGAACATATGTGGGAGTCTGTTCAGTGTTTTCTTCAGGAGGAAATGACATCACGTGGAGCAGGTCATGTGATTTGGAATTAACACACTTGCCTCAGAAGTGTTTTGGTAATGGATAACTTAGTTGAAAATCTTTTCTGGGACACAGATACAATTTGTTATTTTCCATATAAATTTTTTTATATGGTCAAAAAAGAAATGTGTTATGATTATCTCAGCTTAATAAAAATAACATAATCAAATCCATTTTTGAAAAAGCTCATTTTATTATTGTTAAGCTAATTAGAAAGTGGTTGTTATTGAATTCAGACAGTTATTTAGTAAAAATTTTAGTATATCTTATTATATATATGAAGATATACTTCAAAAGTCCCTCAATTATACAGTTGTGGAAAAAAATTATTAGACCTCAAGTCAAAAACAATGGTTATGCAATCAAGTACTAACTCCTGTGTGTATCATGTGACTAAAACAGACAAAAGAAAACATGGAATGTCTAAAAGCACTGTTTTTGTCAGTACAATGCCATAGATATTGATGTAAGAACTTATGTGATTTTGGTTATTATTAAGAAAAAACATAGAAATTGGATAGATATCAGCTCTGAAATTAAACTACTATGAGCTATTTTTATTGTTATTATTATATTTGTCCAAACAAATGTATCTTTAGTTGTACCAGGCATTAAAATGAACAAAAAATTGAAGAAAACATAGGCTGGTCTATTCATCTTTTCCACAACTGTATATTGACCTTGCTGATAGAGTAGCGAGGAACCTAAATAGTGATCATTCGTTAGCTTTTTAGCTAATTAGCCATGCTCACTGTTAGCCTCATAATGTTAACATAGTTTCCTAAATCATATTTTTGGCCAAACTGTCATATCTGTATAGCTCTACTCTCCTAATATCGCTGCTTCGTTTTATGAATATATCACAATTTGACCAAAAATATGACATAGGCAATCATGCTATGTGGCTAATGACATGTATTAACCCTCCTACGTGTGAGTGTAAATTGCAAAAGACTGGACAACAATAATTTGCAGCTAAAAGTTGGCCACTAAGTATGTTGTTGCCACTAGTCTATAACCGCATCTCCAGACAAAGTGCAGCTGCTCCACATTCTACTTTAACCAGGCACCAGTTAACGCTAAGTGTGTTGAGGTTGAGGCTAACCTCCAGTGTGGTGAGGACTATCTTGTCCACGGAGGAGAAGTAGGCTTCCCACAACATCTGGGTCCTCTGTCTGAGGGCCAGGACTCTCTCGTTACCGACTGCTCTCACTGTGGACGGCACCTGAAAGGAGAAGATGAGAAGACGTTAACCCTCGAAAGACCCAAACAGCCGACGGCAACACAAACATCTACTGATCTAAAAGGTTTCATAGGTTTTGATCTACTCGTCCTATCAATACATTTTAATAATTCAAGAAAAATACAGTTTCTTAGCTTTTCAACAGCATCACGCGTGTCTTATTTGGACTTTCACATGCTTTGTAGTGGATGTAGAAACACCATTATCTCCTACGACATCGATTCACCAATAAAACCCATGGAGGCTGATAAATGAAATAAGCTGCACACACTTGTTTTTATGTTTCGTAATTATTTTTTTTTAAGTAATTTTACCTTAGATTTCTGTTTTTTGATATAACAACATTTTAATTTATTCTGAGCTTTAACATCTACATGATAAGTAAATTAAATTTAGAAAAATACCCGATTTTTACTAAAAAATGCAGAGGAAAATAAACAAAATGGTGAGAAATCCCTCTGGGAAGCGTAAATGTTAGAGAACCATAAAAAACACCTCTAGATCTTGGATTATTTTGCATGTTACTTCACTCGTATGATACCTGTGTGATGTATCCTACAGTTAATTTATTCTTGGACCACCTCACATTTTTATTAACCCGTAGGTTTTACATCATTCACACCTCACCTGACACAGATAACACCAAAGCTGATAAAGTGACTGCATGATTTATTCATCAAAATGTCTAAACACATACTATTTTTTTCCATGCATCAGAAGATATATTTAGCTTTTATCAACATCTACATGGTTAGTGATTTAAATACAAGAAAATACCTGATTTTCATTAAAAAATGTAAAATGCAAAGGGTGATATTACAATAAATGGTGGCAAATCACTTCCAGGGTTTGTATGGGTGTTCAGATATAATTGAAAATGCTTGAATTTCAATGTTGTGTTTTCAAGGTCTGGAAAATACCTGAATTTTGGTGTAAGTGCTCAAAAGTGCTTGCAATTATAACTCTATGAGGTTATTCATTGACTTATTTTAAAAATTAACTCAACCCAAGGCTACTTGTAGAGAGGTGATATATTTAGAGAAATAAAACTATGTCAAAAAAAAAATCCTCAGGTGTTCTCAGGACGACTCCAGGTACATTTATATCTTAGTCTATGTCTCAGTCTGAAGAACACCAAGTGACTTACCCCTTTTTTTGGAGGAAACTTTGTGTTCTCCTTTAATTTCTAAACTTTTTGCTATTATAAAACATAATTTTGATGCTTGTGGCATAATATAATGCACATCATTGTGATGAAAAGTGACAAAAATAATCATGAGTATACTGACGGTAAGGCAATAAGGGACTGTGCTGGAAAAAATAGAAAATTACCTTTAAAAGTACTTGAAAAATGATTAAATTTGAATTTGAAAAATGCATATGAACCCTGCATTTGGTAAAGGTTAAATATAGAGAAAAATTCATGTACAGTTGTGGAAAAGATTATTAGACTACCCTATGTTTTCTTCAATTTCTTGTTCATTTTAATGTTTAGTTTTTTGTTTAGTTTATTTTGATTTTATGCATTCCATGTACAGTAGTAATTACATATACATGTAAAATGTTTAACACAACGCCTGGTGCAACTAAAGGTACATTTGTTTGGACAAATATAATGATAACAAAAATAGCTCATAGTAGTTTAATTTCAGAGCTGATTCTATCCATTTTCCATGGTTTTCTTGATAATAACCAAAATCACATAAGTTTTTACATCAATATCTATGGCATTGTAC
>JAPTGZ010000003.1:30694834-30708905 GCA_029814645.1 Fowleria isostigma
AATTTGTGAAATCATTCAATCTCAAGTGGGTCAGATCAGTAAAATACACTTAAAATAACCTAGAAATACTCATTACTGCCAGTTTTTCTCTCTGTAAATGATTTTGTACTTTTCATGTCATTTTACTGTATTTACATGAAAACAACCTACAATTTCACAAAAAACATGAATAACCTGAATAAATCCACTGTGATCTGTAAAAGATAAACTGACATAATATTGTTGAACTTAGGTTTCTTAAGAAATTACAGGTTATTCATGTTATTCACATTTTTTTAAAGGATAGTTTGTAGATGTAAATATTTTCATCATATATTTTACTTTTTTTGCTCTAAAACATAGAGGAAAGTTTGGAGTTGTCATTATTTATAAATTATTATGTTAATATTTTCTTGGTGCGACCCACTTCAGTTCAAACTTGGCTGAATGTGGCCCCTGAACTGAAATGAGTTTGACACCCCTGATCTACATGATTAGTAAATTTAATGTTGGAAAATGCCTGATTTTCACTGAAAAAAAAACCCCAACAACACAAAATACAGAAGGTAATACTACAATAAATGGTGACAAACCATTAAAGGACTATTACACATAGAGAAAAATATATTTGAGAAGTACCACAAATGTTACACTGGGTCCTTATGGGTTAATTGAGAAGACAAATTCTGATGCTTATTCTCTCTGTACCAATGATCACATATTGCTTTCTGTTCCATTTGCCCGTACAGAAATGGGTCAAAGGGCTTTTGTTTATTCTGCACCTCATGCATGGAATCAGCTACAGAAAGAGTGGAAACTGAGTTAATTTCTTGGAGTGGTTTTAAGTCCAAACTGAGAGTTCTTGAGGCTGACTCCATAACTTGCGCTTGCCTCTCTTAATCTGATTGTAAATGTGATTTTTACCAACTATTTATTGCCAAATGTATTAGTTATATGTATTTAAATGTGTATTCTTGCAACTGTGTGTTGTATTTGCTGCTGCCTATCTTGGCCAGGACTCCCCTCGTAAAAGAGGTTCTTAATCTCAATGGGATATTTCCTGGTTAAATAAAAAAAAATTCTCATTTCTACATTCTGACAAGAAACCTGACATTTTACAGATGCAGAATATATAAAATACCCCCCAAAAAACAGACCGTCTACACATTCCTATAAGATGAAACTCTTGTTATTTGGTCCCTTTCAAATTCTAGAGAGGATAAAATAAAGGTTATAAGACACTGCTGTCTGGTTTTATTATGATTTAGCTGTACAACAATGCGCTGAGTTTCTTTTGTTCTTCAGCTGTGATATTTGACCCTTTCTACTTTAACTTGTTTTCAGCCAAACCCAAGTTCCATGTTTCATCAATTTGAACTTGCACACACATTCTAAAGGATCAAAAGTGTAGCACATTTATACTGGAAGCAAACAGAGGACTTTTAGAAGCAGATAAATTGAATTTGATGAACTAAAAACTATTTTTGGCCTTGGATATAAACTTGTATTTTCTGCTATTGTGACTACGTGTAAGAGTTTTTTTTTTTAGTCCTGCATGCTGGTAATTTTTGTAGGTGTTATTTGAGAGTGAATAATAGAGAGAATAAAGGAAACAAGGGCAGAGAAAGAGAGAGTGCAATGGCATGCCATAAAGGTCACCCACTCCGGGAATTGGACAAAGGACCTTGTGGTTTATTGTTAGTGCTTTTAACCACTTGACTACCAGGTCAGCGACTGTGACATTCGGAAATTTTGTTCCTATGTGTGGCTGTTTCGCTTCATGCTGCTCCTGGTCATTTCTTGACCCAAACACGGACACACATGTTCCTCATTCCCTGAGGCCCTGACACGATGGGGGTGGTGGGTGGTGGTGGTGGTGGTGGTGAGGGGGGGCTAACCTCAACGCAGCCTCTTCAGCCACAACAAGACAAGGCAGTTATTTCTGATGACTCCGATGCAGTCAGCCTCACAGTTTCAAAAGCCACCATTCCTCTGTGTCTCTTTCCTATCGCACAGCAGACTGCCTAATGGATTTTCTGCCATGCAGCTTTGTCTTTCTCAGTTACTAGAATCATTACTGTTAAGGGCTCGAGTGCTGAGCTAAAAAGGAGTGATTTTTTTTTTTTTTCCTTTCTCCCATTGCATTTGAATACAATTCTTTTTCCTGGGTTCCACAAAGAAATGCTATAATTACTGTATAATCGAGTTGAAATAAAACCCTGTCTCTATATGGTAATATTATAATACAATAAATATACACTATACGAATGCTATTATACCGTATAGAAAATAACTTGTAATTGTGACAATGTTTTAAACCCTCAAACCCTCAAATTTATTGTAATGCAATAAATATACACTATACGAATGCTATTATATAGAAAATAACTTGTAATTGTGACAATGTTTTAAACCCTCAAAGACCTAAAAAACAACTGGCGTCTACTGACTTCAAATGTTTAGTGACTTTTGAACCACTAATCATATCAATATATTTGAAAAATTGGGTAAAATGCAGTTTGTGAGCTTTTCAACAGCATCAGCTTTGTCTTTTTTGGATGCTCAGAGGCTTCAAAGTGAACATGAAAACACTGTCATGTTTTACAGTACTGATTCACCAAAAAAATGTTTTAGTGGATGTCACTAGAGGTGGGCCGATATCTTGATTTTTTTCAATATCGGTGATTGGCCTTACTTTTTTCTTGAAAGCCGCTATTTAATCAGTAGTAAAATGTTAGAAGATATTTGATCAGGCACCTTTGTGGGCAGCCCTTGATGTTCAATAAATGCTAAAAGAGTACTACGTGCACATGTATTAATTTTCATCTATATTGCTGCATACAAATCTTAATTATCTAAGTGTTTCTATTGTATTTTATGGTCAGTGCGCTTAAAAAAAAAAAAATCAGCCTTTAAAATTGGCTGTAGCTAGCGGCACACACCAATTTTTTTTTTAAATTATCATCGGTCTCAGAAAAATTCTACTTTTTACATTGGTTACAGACAAAATTTACTGAAAAAAAATCATTGCTTCAGTTTTCTTTGCTTTGATACAGTTGCGGGAAAAAATTATTAGACCACCCTGGTTTTCTTCAATTTTTAGTTCATTTTAATGCCTGGTACAACTAAAAGTACATTTGTTTGGATATATATAATGATAACAAAAATAGCTCATAAGAGTTTAATTTAAGAGCTGATCTCTATCCATTTTCCATGGTTTTCTTGATAATAACCAAAATCACATAAGTTCTTATATCAATATCTATGGCACTGTTCTGACAAAAACAGAGCTTTTTGACATTACATGTTTTCTTTTCTGTCTGTCACATGATACACACAGGAATTACTTCTAGATTGCATACCCATTGTTTTTGATGACTTTTGATGGTCTAATAATTTTTTCTATGACTGTATATAGTAATATTTTACTAAATAGAGGAAAATACCAGATTTTCACTGAAAAATGTAAAAAAAAAAAATACAAAAAAGTGAGATAAATCACTCAGATTAGTTGAGATATAGGGCCTCTTGTGTGATCTCACATTTTTTATTAACCCACAGGTTTGCATCAGTGACACCTCACCTGACAGACACAGATCACACTAGAGCTGAGAACTTTGTGATTTACTCACCAAAACTTCTTAAAAAAACATACTGTGTTTTCATGTAAAAGGGCAGAGTTTTCAGTCAAACTATAGTGGGGAATTGCACCTCAGCTTGTTCTTTTGATAGGCTGTTGTTACCAGGAATCTCTAACTCCATCCCTTTAAATCCCATTTCCTCTTATGTTGTTTGTCTTATTTCTTACAAATACAAAATTTCCCCCCAAAACAACCTATACTCTGCGTGATTTTGTTTTAGGGATAATTAGAACTGGTCATCTAAAACGACATCCTACAACAGTAATTGTACATATTTGGCGCCGCGCTTCCATCCTGTAGTTACAATCCATGTTGACATTACACAGGTCTTGAACTCTGCTAGACTAACCGCATTTCCACTTCAACCCTTTATGTCCCATCGCTTGTTGGTTCTGGACGCACTGCCGCACTGCATGCATGCTTATCATGTACACAAATACACTGACCACCAGGCACCCTGTCATTACATACAATCCCTCTTGTGCTGAGTGTGTTCCTGTGTGTGTGTGTGTGTGTGTGTGTGTGTGTTGGCTTCTTTTAATACCACTCTCCCTGCACTGTTACTCTCCTCTTTGGCTCTTTGTCTTATCTGCCTCTTTTCCTACGTCTCTCGTTAATTACACAGAGACAGAAGGACTAAGCTCTCTAATCTGAATGGATACGACCCCACTGCTTGCTGATCCCTTAACACTGTTACTTATACCTCAATCCAGTGCTCCCACACACACAGAGCTGCAGCCAAACAGAATTTGCATGCAAATATGACTGCAAAAGAATCACCTGAATCCTTACTGGTGTCTATGTAAGTGAAGGGCGGAAAGTATTAACATCTAATGTTTCTTTGTCTTTAAATAGCCCTGCAGTTTTCTGACAAATAAAAAGTGAAAAAGGTAGAATTATTCCTGTCGTTAGCGTCTAATGCATCTATAAGAGATTACGGATTAATGCATACTTACTCTACATTAAATACTGTATGTTAAGTAGTTTCAGCTAGGCTTATCATAGAATTTTACACTAAATGCATATAATATAGCTTTATATTTCAATAAAACCACGTTTTTTATGTTTAGCAGAAAACGATTAGCAGCAGCAGCAGAAACCTGCAGATTTTTTTTTTTTTTTGCAAAAGCCCCTGAAAAATTACTGCAGATTAAATATGAGTATTTAGGCCTTATCACCACAAACCCAAATGAGTGCACAATCCTTGGGTATTAACACTGTGGTCAGCTACATGTAGAAGCCTGAGAGAGGGTGCGACAAACTTCATCATGTGGGGTTATTAGTTATATATAGAAATGGGAGCACAGCTGTCTGTCCATTAGCCTAAAAGCACAGTAACATGACCATGAAGTCAGTGGCCCCACTTGCCTCTGTTAGAGAGAGATGATGAGGAGGAGGAGAAGGAAGAGGGGGGAGTGAGATGGAAGGAAAGATCTGAGTATAACTGCGGAGAAAACCGAAGAACATGAAGAAAAGGCACTGGACGAGTGAGTTAAGGACAGATAAAAGAAGCCGATTAAGGACATTGGTCAGAGTTAAAGGTTGGGGGGAGGAAAAGGATTGATGCTGGAATCACAAGGAAACAGAGCAAACAAATAAAAGAAAGACATGTCTGTGTATTGGAAAGGTGATGAATGATCCAAAACATGGAAACTGCCCTTGACCACAGGAGCCGAAAAACCCCAAGACTACTATTAAGTATCACTTTATTGTGCTTGCACTATTAAAGAGTAACTTAAGTAACACTGAACGTCTGTTGTATGTTTTTGCTGGCTCAAATAGTTTCTTGCCATGCTGCAGTGATGTGCAGAATTTTTATGAGTTAGTTATTGGAGCTGTGTGGGTGAATATACCGGGTGTCCATAAAGTCTCTTTACAACTAAACACATTTAATACAAAAGAAAATGAATAGATAAATTTGTGGAAATTCTTACAAAATGAGAGGTAGATATTGAAGTTTTTTTTTTTGCCTCATTTAATGCACCTCTATATGTGCACCATTAGTTGCACAAAGCACATCAAGACAGTCCTCGATTTCCTGCCATGTCGCTTTATCATAGCCTCATCAATAGTGGAAATGGCATTAGCGATCTTATGCTTTGGGTTGTTGATGTTCCATATATTTCTTTGAGATATGATATCTTTAACATAACCCCACAGTAAGAAATCCAGGGTGATATCTCGTGAACAAGGTGTGCATGGAAATGGGCTGTCCCTTCCAATTCACCGATTTGAAAATATTTGATTTAGGAACCCATCAACATGCAGTCTCCAATGTGGTGGTGCACCATCTATCTGGAAAATGATGGTTGGTTGAAGGTCATCCAGTTTGTGACACATATTCAGTCAAAAGGTCAAGGCCAATGTCTGCACTAAGGCTACATTCAGACTGCAGGTGAATGTGTCCCAAATCCATTTTTATTTTATTTTTTTGTTCATATGTGACCTGTATCCGCTCTGTGTAAGGCTGTTTGAACAGCACAAATCAGACTTTTTCAAATCTGACACTAGGCCACTTTCATATATGGTCCTAAATCCGATACATAGCCAAAATTTTGCAATACAACTTCAGTGTGAATGGCCAGGTCACATTTATCTGACCTTTACATCATTGAAATGCAACAAATGTTCAATTCTGTGTCTCTGGAGGAGGAACAGCAGGAAAAACATATTTATTTCCATAAACACAATGCCTTGGTCACATTATATCAGGACCTCTTTTGTACATTCGGGTCACTTCAGGGTCACATTCAGTTCATACTCAAAACTGATAGAAGTGGCATTTAATGAGTAACGTAAATGAGCACACACAAAAAAATCTGATTTCCCTCCAAAAAAATCTGAATTGTGCATCAAGACCTGCTGTCTGAAGGTAGTCGAATTTAACTCTTATTGAATAAAAATGGACCCATGATTTGATAGCATATGATCCCAAAATGTGATTAAAAACTTTGAGAACCACTGAGTACATAGAGCAACTCAGACTTTAAGATATCTCATTAGATGCTTTTGTAATAAATGCCGTAAATTGTTAAGAGACTTTGTGGACACCTTGTACATTAGAGCCTCCAGTGAGCTGATGGTTCCAAAATAATTAGTATCTTTCTCAGCCTTGAAAGTGTACAATACTTGCTTCAGAGACCCGACTATCTTACAGGAAGGGACTTGAAAAAGACAGACATCTAAAAAAATGAGGAACTTTCTAAGAGAAATTTGACAAATGAAGCCGTGTAGTTGGAAAAAAAAAAAAGTTCTAAGTGTGGAGAAAGCATCTGGAGATAGTGGTTGATACAAGGACAGAAAATAGAACACAGCACGCAGTTTTTGCGAGAAGAAAGAGAGAACAACCTAAGTTCAGTGTCTGTCTGCCTGCCTCCCTGCCTCCCCCGGCGTGCAGTAGGTGTCTGCAGCAAGTCTAGCGTGACTGATCTGAAATCAGGTTTTCTGCCTATAAATTTAGAGCAGAGCAAGGCAAGGACTCTTCCACTTCCCCTGTTTTTCACACCGTACGAGTGCATAGGCCACAACCCTGCTTTCATTTTCCATTACGCCTGGATACTTTATCCAATGTGCCCATCGCGGAGTGAGTGAGGGAGAAAGATGATGGAGGGCCTCGGAAAACGCAGAAAATGAGAGTCTTTCATTACTGTGCTTCATAAGTAATGATGTAGAGAGGCAGGGATACAGGAGGGAGGGAATGAGAGGCAGGCGTAAGCTAAAAGCAGGAACAGCGAACGTGCGTCAAGACAGTCTTTTGGGTGAAACGAGAGAGGAATTATTTATAGTGAATATACACATCAATGACAGTTCTCTCCCCTTATGATTTCTCGGCTGCTGCTTGCTGGAATTAAAAAAATATATATGTTGGGAGCTCAGGGAGGGCATGAAACGTAGCATACTGTGAGACTGATGTATATATGAGAGAAACAAAGTGTGTGCTCATGTGTCATAAATTCTGATTCATTGCGCGCTTTTAATTGTTTAATCATAAGAAAGAGCCAACAAATGTTTTGTTTGTTTTGTGCATGACTGAGAATTGCCAAATTTTGGTGCTTGTGATGAGACAAGCCAACTGGCAGCTCCCTGGGTAGTTTATTAGCAACGAAACACAGAAATAGACACACAAACATACAGAGACGAACAGGCGAAGGAGTTGAAATACCGTCGTCTTTTCTGGACCGCCGATGTACTTTTAAGCTAAACGGGAAAACAACAGAGACTTTACAGCGGTGACAATAAACCTGCTTTTGAACTCGGTGTCATTAAAGCTATTTCAACCCTGAACAAATACGGCTGCATATAGACAAGCAGCTGTACTAATAGCTGTGGTTGAAACGCCCATACACAGGTGGGGCTACAATAGGTATGGCTGTCATGCGGCAGCTCCTTTTGAAGTCCAACGAGAGAGAAAGTTTGCAGAAGCCATAGGATTATTCATGTGTGTGTGCGTCCATCAGTCATATATATAGAAAACCCTCCCTTAATGCCCTCACAAAGCCTCAAATAGCTCCTCTGTTCACATAAAGGCCATGTCGCACTCTATGGTCTTTTTCCTGGATTTCTAAAGACAACATACGAAGACTCAAAAGTTTCCAACCTCGGCTTAAACACTCTATTTCTACCTTAATGGACATTATGTCACAAGAGATTAAGCACCGCCCTGTGAAAATAGAGAATGAGTCTAATTTTTCGGCTTCAAACAGCCCTGACCTTAGGTTTTACGGTGACACATAAAACAGTGGACGGCTGCTTGTTTTATGGAGTCATCTCTAAATAGAGCGACTATTCATAAAGTCTGCCCATTTATCATAAACCTCCATGGTCAAAGAAATGGGATTAACTCTTCCAGCTGGCATGGCTAAACTTATGATTGAATGCCAATAGCTGGTGGGTATCCTGCAGAAAAGTTCAGTTTGTTCAGAAACTCATAATCGTTAGATATATTAAAGCTGCAAAGCGTTACAGTGGAATTGTAAAAAATAATATCAGTTTACAGCTGAACTACTGAATGTTTTAATGTTAGGGTTCAAATAACTATGGCTAATGTCACTGTGGAGTCTAAGTTTTGCTGCTAAGTGCGTCTAAAAGAAGTTTTGAAGTAGTGTGGGATTATGGGAGTTGTAGTTTTCATTCCAAAACATATTATCATGAGATGAAAGGCAGAAATCATGTCTATAAATAAGTTATTGTATTAGAAACTTATGTCCCTTGTGTCATCATTTTATTCTAATGTGAGACTGATTTCTTGAAATTTGGTTATATGTTACACCAGTTCTTATGGCATTTAGCATGCTACACCCATGCATTTTCAACCTTTTGTATGTTATTCAAAGCCATTTGATAACATGTCAATCACATCTCTTACTCTAACCCTAATCCTCAGTGCATGGTATTTGATGTGACGTGAACATACACACAGAATATGTATTTATATATATGTGTATATAACGTGTACAGATAACACGCCAATTAAAACTGGTGTGTATATTTACACAATTTTATATATTACGTTGCTAATGTAACGTTGCAGGTGACTTGACAACATTACCACTGAAATGAAATAGGCAGTCAGTCTGAATAAATTACATATTTCCCTAAATGTTAACATTTTATATATGATAAAAACCCAAGACCTGGTAGTTATTATATATTTTAGTGCATAAATATTACATATTTTGGCCTTTAATGATGAAAGTGGCTTTCATTTCCTTTAGACGGATAGATTTTTCCTCATTGTCTTAAACATTGTCAACATGTGAGCAAAGAGTTGCCTATTTCGACATCCCGCAGTTACAGAGCAACACTACCGAGTCTGTTTTCGGGTGAATCAGAATAATAAACAATTGACTGTTTCTGCTTTTGCTTTTTCCTCCACATCCATCTTTTTTGACTGACACCATGCAAAACACCAAAACGAAACATATGCACTGTAATTGCATGATATTAACCTAGATTGTTGTAGGGGGAGACTGTTATGCAGTGTTGAGTGGGACTGCTAAAGATCATAGAGGAAAATTCTCTGCTGAGACTCCCTGGTGTGAACATAATCTGTCTCGGTAATATTTTATCTTCTATTAATAGTCCCACGGTTTAGGGGTTTTCTGCATATTTCATTGAGCTACATTCTGCCCTCAACAACATCGGAAAACTCTGAGTCATAATCAAGCCTGCCTTAACACCGATCTGCAGATACAAAATGCTATTATCAGGCAAAGTGTCTGACTTTAGGGAACTTCATAAGTGTGAAGTTTTGATATTAAAGCAGAAAATAGCGACACAAAAAATCTTTATGAGTAACTTTTAAAACGACCTTCCCAAGACTAAATGAATATACAAGAGAAACAGCGCTTTGAAATAAAGCACCACATCTGCCAATTTTCTTTTCACCTGACACTTTTCACCTGTGGAAGATATTTGGTAGATGCACACAGCCCTTATTTCTGAGAGGGCTTAGGGGATATTGGAGCTTGCAGTGACCCTTTCACCTGTGAAGGATATTGAATGGACAAAAGACAGTCTGAGGCGGGTTTCCTGCAGACGTGTGCAGACAAGTGGAGTAGGGAGGAAAGAAGAACGTCAACAGTGAAACAGACAGTGTGGGATGGGCAGGGAACAGGTGTGTTCCTTTGTAAGGGTCATAAACATGACTCATTCAGCTCTGGAGATGGCTGAAGGGCGCAGACAATTGTAAAGAAAAGTGTGAAGGTGGGAGATATGGGTAAGAGTCACAGCACACATCGACAGGAGGATGGGAAATGCGAAAGGAAAAGCGCACTGGTATACAATTTAACAGAAGAGGGAAAAAGTAGAAGAATTAGGAGTAGAGCATGGAAAGAAGAAAGAGTGGCTGGGAGACTAAATGGTCTGTTTTCAGCAGCAAATGTGCTAGAGGTGAAATCCATCACTGGCTGGCAGCTCATCTACACTGCAGCCTTTGTTTTATGGCATTGACACCGCCACCGCTGCTGTGTTTTCATCAGTCAGGGCCCTGACACCACTCTGGGGAGTCACACATGAACAGGCATAGGTGTGGGTGAGGAAGTCATCTGCATATGTGTGTATGTGTGTGTATGAGGGCTTGCACTTATTTGTCTTACGTCCTGTTGCAGTGACTAATGTAGCATTTGTCTGAATTAGCAAGCTATATGCTACAGCAGTGACAAAACAAGACACAGCGACACCGTCGACCTCCGATTAAATTCTTAAAATACTCAAGTAATCTGCATACGATCCTCAGTGTGAGGCAATACTGATCTTTTCTTTTTTTTTTTTTTTCTTCTTCTTCTCTGGTGTGGCGGATTATATTTCTCTTTGTTGTGCAAGCCTTGCAGCTCCTAGCAGTTTGTATTTCAAACACTAATTCTTCATGCTCTAAGGACAGCAGCAATTTTTTCCCAGAAACTCCCATGAGTGTTTATTTGGGGCAGAAATACAAGTGGTAGGGCCATGTTCAGCAGTTATAGAACTGCAGATTTACAGTTTAGAAGAAAATGCTTTGCTTTTTGCTATTGCATTACTGGCATATGAAGCTCAGGAGTGCAGCTTTTAATATTTAGAAAAAAATCCCAGTAATCACTTCCTTTACTAGATGACTAAATCACGACTGTGTTCGTGTGCTTCGAATCAAAGTTTGCAGTAGTGTCACAGTGCAGAGGCATGTGTTGATTAAAGACTCTAAACCATCTATACATCATCACTAAACTCCTTTTAAAGTCTGTGCGAGACAGTAATAACTACAAGGGCACTCAGAGAGCACATACTTCCCCCCCCCCCCCAAGGCCCCGCAATCCTCTAACGGTTTGTTGTTTTTTTTATCTTTTTTTTGTCTGTCAGCAGGATTACACACACACTACTGTTCCTTTGCTTCACACGCCTGAGATTCAATCAGAAAAAGAATAGATAAAGCCCTAAATATTTCAGGCTATGGCTACTTTTTCTGGAATTGCTCTAAAATTTAATAGGTTCCTCCTTGGTTCACGCCCTTCAGTGAAGTTTCATGAAAATTGGTGTGAAGTTTTAACCTAGTTTTGCAGACAGATAAACACATGCCAGTGATCACATCTATCCAGATTTAGTGGAGTCCCCATCTGGATTTTTTGCTTCTGTTCATTTTTTATGATTAGTTTAGCCAATACCAATTCTATACTTTTTACTATGAAATTTATTATTGATGAATAATGAATGTTAGTGCTTTTATGAGTCATTATTTATAGTTTATTATGCCATCACTTTACTTGGGATCACAATTGGGCTGAATATGGAACCTGAACGAAAACAAGCACCTTTGACTCTTAATAACTTAAGTATATATTTTTTTTCACTTTCTAAATTCATATTGTGAGCCAAATTAGAACCTTTGACCAGTTTCGACCCATGGGCCTTACGTTTGCCACCCCTTCCATAGTGCGTTTATGGACAGGTCCACCCAGGGATTATATGGAGGGGTGCATTCCATGCTGTATGTACCTCACAATGATTATGTACAGACCACATGATGGTACAAAGTGACAGTGAAACGTGTGACAAAGTGAAACTTAAGATGCTTTACTAATTCCTCAAAGTCTGATTTTCCTTTTCCCTACCTTTGGAAACTTTAAGGGGGAACAACGTTTGCCTCCCCACTAGAACTGGGTCCTGGACTGGCCCAAATCTGATCCAATCTTCCAAGAAATGCCAGATCAGTAGTCGATACCGACTGGATCAGACATTCCTATCTAGATGATGTTTTATTTTTTAATAATACCTGCACATTTAAAAAAAAAAATCAAAATCTTTATAAACAAAGATTATCTGATTTTCTTTCATTCTGTCTTATATACAGTCGTAAAAAAAAAATAAAAAATTAGATAACCCTATGTTTTCTTCACTTTTTTGTTCATTTTAATGCTTGGTACAACTAAAGGTACATTTGTTTGGACAAATATAATGATAACAACAAAATTAGCTCATAGTAGTTTAATCTCAGAGTTGATATTCATCCATTTTCCATAGTTTTCCTGATAATAACCAAAACCACATGTTCTTCCATCAATAGCTATGGCATTACATGGACAAAAACAGTGCTTTTAGACATTCTATGTTTTCTTTTCTGTCTGTTTTAGTCACATGATACAGACAGGAGTTAGTACTTTATTGCATAACCATTGTTTCTGATGACTTCTGATATTTTTTTTCCCCTGTGACTGCATGTATATTGTCACCTTGCATTATCCTCCAGCTACCTTGAACCTAAAATCTGTTAACGGCTTAGATTCAACACCCAGTACCTCTACTCAGTTCCTGGCACCAGCCTTGGTTTGACTGAACTTCCACGTTGCAGTGTGCTTTGAGTTTCACAGCTCTTTATCTACATCTGCAGCCATCTACATTGACCTCTGACCACATTTCCGTTTATCTGATGCTCTCACATTTGTAGACAGTGCACAAATGGACATACATAAATGATTCAAGAGCTTATGAATGTCTGGATGCATGTGTGCATGGCGGTGCGTGTTTTCAGACCCAAACAGCAGGTCAGAAGATGATTATGTGCCGTGTTCAGAGGATGAGGGGGGGCCACGACCTTAAGGAATCGCTCAATGTAAGGTGAAGGAGCTCAGCAGAGGAAGGTTATTATCCTGATTGCCCTGTGAGGATATAGATAAGACCACGGAAGCCCACAATTCACACAATCTACTGTACGCAACCTCTCTTGGCTTTAAATAATGCAGTGCCTTCCATGTCGGATGGAATTATTAGACCACCTGCAATTTTCCCTGCTGAAATTCAATGTAGCAGCTCTTCAACACTGATAATTTTGCGTGAAATTCTTCAAAGTCAATGAATAATTACAGCCATTTCTACAGGTGATTTCAGCCTTTTAAGGTACATCCAAGAATCTAATATGTGTTAAAATTGCTCTCTTGCTCATACAGTTTTAATAAGTTACAGTTAGAGCAACGTCCAATCCGTTCTGCTTGGCATCATGGGATTTTATTTTAGAAAAACATATAAATGATGGTCAATAGCTAGAGCAAATTTTTTTTTTTTTATAAATGTTTTGGATTAGCTATATTATTTTCCACTTAAAGTATAATTTTATCAACCAAATAAATTATTGTGGCATGCATCATTGCATTTTGAAAGGTAGGGTGGCCCTCACTTTAGGACAGACATGGCAGGCACTGGCATCTTAAAAAAATGCCTCATTACGCTTGAGACCTGTTTCATTATACTCATATACAATTTGATCAGACATTAATATTTCATATGTTCATGCCTGTACACCTGCTTTGAATTTTAGCACACCTGCATCATAGACGGTGTAGCGGGTGTAAACTTTGAAGGCACTTTTTGCATGTTTTTGGAAATAGTACAACAGAGATATCCTTTAAGATAAGATAAAAATAAAGGATAGATAAAGACAAAGGATAAGATAAGATAAGATACGATAAGATAAGATAAGATAAGAT
>JAPTGZ010000003.1:30732154-30742649 GCA_029814645.1 Fowleria isostigma
TTTTCCTGATCATCAGATATGACCCATTTGGACATTTAGAGGCTCTGTAGTGAAAGTGGAAACACCATCATCAATCTAAAACATTGATTCACCAGTAAAACCCATGGAGTTGGATCAATTCCAGCAGTTGTAAATGTTTTATGTTCAGTTCCTGATATATTTTACTGAAAAAGTCACTTTTTCTTAATTTTTTTTTGCTTTTGGTATAATAACCCTCACATTTAATAAGAGCTTTTATGAACATCTATGTGATCAGTAAATTATATATTGAAAAATATCTGATTTTAACTGAAAAATGCAAAATGCAGAGGGTTATTTCATAATAAGTGGTGACAAATCACTTAAGAAATGTTAAATATAAAGAAAAAATCATTTGGGAGCTATGACAAAAGCAGCACTGGGTCTTTATGGGTTAAACCATAGACAAGTCTGCAACCCACTGTTGGGTCATGACCCACCAGATGAGAAACCTGGGTCTAAAATATGTTACATTGTTGTAAGCATTGCCACAGGATGAAAGAAGAGGGAGCAGGGAAAATAAAATATTATTTTCCTATAATTAAATTGTTTCACTTAAATTGAACCTCTGTTCAATCAGTTGGGGATTCATGAGCAATTTGTTACATAAAAGCATGTTCAAAATTATTTATGTAATGTGTTTATTCATTGTGTAAGGTCTATTTTATGTTTGGAGAGTATGTGGTATTAAATCAGTGAGAGCTAGAACCGGCCAGGCTTTTTTTTTTTTTCCCATCTGAAAATGATATCATCACATACTGACTAATGTTATCACATATTACAGATCTTCTTGCTGGTGTGCAGTGGTAAATCCAGAAAACAATATTTGACTACTGAACCAAGTCCCCCTTCACTTTCATCATTTCTTTATACAGTACATTATTTTTGTTGCTGCTCTTCCTTTCACCTCTAGTTACTGTCTATTTGGCAGTTTCAATGTATGCGAGCTGTCGATGTCAATTTCACTCACCAATAAGCTTCTCTATTCTCTATTTTTTGTACATTTTTCTGATTTACTGCATCAATCGTGGCTTTTGTTGCAGCTGAAGGATTCTAATCAACAGCTACCTGTGACTTAATGAGCGGCGTCATGCCTAAGCCCAGACCTCATTTAATATTTATACACTTAGACGATTCCCTGGATGAAAGCACCTGAGAATCAAGAGAAAAAAAAAAAGTCATCATTAAATTTAATTTGTCTGTAGCCTAACATATCTGAAAGTTAAAGTCACTTGCTGCTGCCAAAGTTTTTCTCTACAAGTTTGACAGTGCGCACACACACACACACACACACACACACACACACACACACACACACACACACACACACACACACATAGCTGAAAGCGTTGCTCATCAAATCATCACTTTTACCAACTCAGTTCACTTGCCACTTGTACTCTGGCACTGTCATCATTAGCACCACTCGCTGCAGAGATGAATCAGCCTCACCATTCGCCCGCAGTCACCCTGCAGCACTTGAAGTCTAAAGGGTTAAATGTGTCCGGATGGGCCGCTGGTTAGAGCAGAGGGAGACAGCTCAGAGAAAAGTGAACATTAGGGCTGAACTAGTGTCATCAGCCCACGGCAGAGCAGAGGCTGAGCAGGGTTCAGTGAATTAGCAATATCTTTTCCCAGCATAGATCAATGGAGCATTACCGTAAGACAGAAGAGATGGAAAGAGGGTGGGATGTTAGAGGGGGAAAAAAATGAAAGACAGTAACAAACTAATAATTTGTTCCTGCCTCAAGCGTGTTGTCTTTCTCTCTCTTTTTGTGGTTCTCTCCCTTTCATTCAAGCCCATCAGTGATGTGTCCAGTCATTTCAACATGAATAAACCCCTGATTATATGTACAATGAATTAAGAGGCTAGTGGTAGCTATTAGTGATATTGTACACCCACCTACATTCATACAGCCACACCAAATGAAACATGATTTTCCATAATAGATGATGATTTCAAGTTAAACCCAGACATTTGTTTCTGCAGTGTGAACAAAAGCCTCTCAGGATAATACCGCTGTAGTGTACTGACCATCAATTTAATAAAGTAATAGTCTAAATTCGTAAGTCTTGGTGCACAACCATCACTGAAATTAATATATTGTAGATTTTTGCCAGTCATGCTCATCTCTACTGCAGTCTGCATACATTCAGATATATTACAAAGATTATTTTCCTCCTTCAGAAAGGAGGCATTTCCATCCTCATATTGCTGCTCAAAATGAAGAAAAACAACAATCCTGTATACAATTCAGCTTCTTATTTTTATGCAAGTGAAATATTAAATCACCGATGTGTCACTTTAACTCTTACATAACATAACAACGGCTCTGAAGAGCAAACCAGTTCAGAAGCTGGTAGTCACATCACTTACTGACAGTATGTAATTTCCGCCGCAAGCGATCCGTCAATCATATGACTATGAAAGAGTAGTTTAATGACACTGTAAAGCAGCGTGGGATCATGGGAGTTGTTTTCAGATGAAAATCTTCCTGACTTGACTCAGGCAGAAATCATGTTTACAGATGTAGCAATGAATTAATGTCTGATTCACATATATCTGCGTTATTCCTTTTTATTCTGATGAAAAAGCTACAAGTAATATTAATAAAATGAAGCTGCCAGCGGCTGACCAAATGAAATGGACCGTTACAATGGATAAAATGATTAATTTCTCTGGAGGTGGAAGCTTTTAATACAATTGAAATACACAGAAATTTGAGTCTATAAAAGTTGTTTTTCCAATATTATAATGTGGACATCTTACATAATATTATACCTTTGATTTTGTGCAATATCAAAACAATTTTTTTTTAACATTGGTGATATTTTGTTCCAATGTAAAAGTGTAAGTTAGTGTTTCACAGACTCTGTTACATTTGTCCATGGGGATAGGTGGCTTGTTGTGTTGTGTATAAAAACAATTCCACTTTTTTTTTGCGCTATTGCTGTAAAAAAAAAAATAAAATAAAATAACCCTGAGGAAAAAAAAATAAGATGTGACATTTACTGTATAGAGAAAAGGTCCAGATCCATGAAAAGACACTTACACTAGCCTGGCCAGCCATCCCGTTTCCTCAGTGTATTCAATATTGAGAGAATGGTCTGGAATCGCTGGGCTTAAATCCAAATATGAAGATGGGACTAACAGGCACCAAGTGAACCAATCACAGAGACGGATGATGCTTTTGTTACCTGCCCCCAAGATTTGTGACTGGCCTGGTATAAAATAGATCATAAGCATAATCCACTGTGAATGGAGCAGTTCCAGACCATTTTGTCAGTAGTGAATACACTGAGGAAATGGGATGGATGGCCAAGCTACTTTTAGACTAGCTCTTGATAAGGAGAGATCAATGACCAAATATTTAACACATTTGCCAACACATTGATCTCTGGGGAGGGCGAGGTGTATTGTAAGAACCCTCTAACAGGCAAATATGTTTTTAGTTACTTTACTGGCATAAAAACCTGTTGGGCAAAATACTGTTCCAATACTGGACAAACCCCTGCCTATCAATTATCCATGTGTTTCATACCACAACTATTTGATCAACCTCTCAAAAAGAAAAGGAACAAAAGAGATGAGAGCAAAGTATAAATTCTGATCCATATACAGCACCCACTGCAATATTCCAATCACTAAAAGCAGCAAAGTCCTTGCCAGAGCTTCACTTTGGTGATATTGTATACATTTTAAAGAATCCCTGCCCTTCCATAGGCATAATGGATGTAAGCAAAAAGTACAGACAGTCACTACTACTGTTGAAAAAGTGAAGGAGAAGAAAAGTTATTGTGAAACTAAAGAGGAATGATAATTAGCTTGCCCTATGTTGATCCGTGGTTAATTTTAGGGTCACTGTATTCAGTGTTCATCAGCAGTATTGACAAGGTATTAATATTTTGCTTGGGTCAACATAATACTTTATGTCATTCTCCCACGTCCACTTCATTAGGTACATCAGTTCAAGTACGTCTCAATGCAAATATCCAATTGTCCACTCACATGGCAACAACTGAGTACACTTGGGTATGTAGAGATAGACCAGGTGATCTGCTGAGGGATAGCCGAGCTTCAGAAATGGGTGGAAAAAGGTGATTTAAGGAATTTTGAACATGACAGAGTTGTTGCTGCCAGACAGTCTGGTCTGAGTATTTCCGAAAGTGCTGAGCCGTCTGCTGTGATTTTCACATTCCACCATCTCTGGGGTTTACAGAGAATGGTCTGAAAGAGACAAAATATCAAGTGAGCAGAATTTCTCTGGGCAAAAACAGTCAGAAGAGAATGGTCAGACAAGACAATAGTCACTCAAATGACTATCACTCGTTACAACCACGGTACGCAGTAGAGTATCTCTGACAGGACATGTCGAACTTTGAAAAAGATGATCTGGTTCTGGCAAGTTGTACCTAATAAAGTGCCTGGTGAGTTCAAATCCAATTAAAACTTTTTCCAGTGTAGGGTAAACCACTGCTGCAGTTTAAATGAAACCTCTGATGGCCCGGCTCCTCTTGGGAAGAGATTTGATGTCACACTTGTTACACTTGGCAGGGTTAAGCGACCTATCTATTGGTACAATGCATATATGGTATGGCCCTGGGCTCTCTTTCTTGAATGGAACTCTGTAAAAGCACAATCCAGGCTTGTCTCATTGTTGGTTAAAGCATCTGATTCAGTATCGACTATCCGGCATTTTGGCTGAATAAACCTGAAAAATAACTGGCAGGCAGTGAAAGGAAAGCCTTGTTTTGCCCTCCAGGTGGACATTCCTATAAAAATGTGACGTATGAAAACTCTGAATGGGCAACTAATATTGCCACTCCCTTTGGCTCATCTGCCGCTGTTGCTCTGTAGTAAACTGATAGCCACATCAGTGAGAGAACAGAAATTCATTACCTAATCCACTTGCTCTCCCCTACCCCCCCACTCTGTCACTTTCAGTTAGTGGCTCTCACATATACACAAAGAAAACTGCTAATGCATGCACTAAAGCTTTACTAAACCACCAGACCTTGTTTGCCATCGACGCACAAAGACACAAAGAAAAAATGACCGCATACAGACACTCAGCCTACAAAGACACAGTCCATGCCCTGTGGAGTATGGATTGCATTCCAGGGAGGGTGCCTCAATAGATCACAGGACATTTATTGGCTCCATGGATTCCCCTGAGTTCATCAGGCTCCAGAGGAGGAGGAAGAAGTGCACAGACTGAATATAGATTCACTCTACCACTGTCTGCTGAGCAGGCCGAGCTGCTCCATCAGCCTATACCCTATTAGAGGCGATGATGGAGTGTGACAGACTGTACAAGTGTATGTAAGTGCATAATAAGGGAGCACAGCTGCATTGGTAAAGAGAGCATTATGTATACAAAATATTTGCTGCAAGGCGCCCCATTTGTCTGAAGCCTTAATGCGCATCTTTAAGTCGTACCCATTTTCTCTATTGCACTATCAATTGTGATTGGGAAATCGATATGGTAATAATCGTTTAAGTTGCACTACCTACAGTGCATTAGGATGAGAGTAACCTGACTAACAGGAAGGAGGCCATTGAAATAAGCCTGTTATTGGTCAACTGTTTCACTTGTCAGGTCTTCCCTTACCCGTGTAAAATCAAACAGCCTACATGAAACCTCAAACCTTCCAAGTATTCATTGCATATAGAATTTTCTTTTAGCTATTTCATTCTCAGGAACTGTTTCCTTACAAACCAAGAGCGAAATCCAAATAAGTGAACTTTTTATTAGTTTTTGTGTTAGTTTTAAAGGTAATACCAACAGGCAAGGATTTCCAAAGCATGTGTATCTGAAAGTTGTAATGCCACTGATGCCCATTAGGACAGCTTCAAAAACCCTCTCACTCTCAGACTTGTGCTGAGCTTCTGTCTTAAAATACTAATTTAGAGTGTCTTCTTTTCCTGGACTCATTCCACTCTCATCCCTTTCATTTTGACCCTTTAGAAAGTAATCTGTTGATCCATCTTGAATTTCTTTCTCTAATACTTTGATCTCAGAGTTTCGGTTTACTTGATATACCTTATTTTTTCCAGATAAACAGCTTAGCAGTACCTGAAAAGACTGTAAAACTGTTGACATTGTTACAAATTCCTTCATTAAGTTTATGTGTTACTGGGTCAGTAAACTAGTATCAATAGTCAGTAATCTGTAGTTTAGCCCCGTTTGTCCAAATATGGTCACTTCTGGCTGCAAAAGCCAAGCATTGCAGTGGTCAAATAGCAAACTACTGCTTCAAAGTGACAGATTAGAAGCTCATAGGTGATGTCATAATTCCTTCATAAACCCATTACAGTCTCTGAGTATTATATGGAAATAGCTTGGCCAGCCATCCTGTTTTCTCAGTGTATTCAATACTGAGAAAACTGTCTGGAACTGCTCCATTCATTGTGGATTATGCCTGATCTATTTTATATCAAAACCAATCACAAGTCTTGGGGGCTGATGTTTCACAATGTGTCATATGCAATAACTTCTTTTTGTTGTGACGCAAAGTCACAAATTTCTTTACAACTGTTGTTGGTAGTTTGATTAAAAAGATCAGGACTGAATTACAGATTACACCTTGTATTCAACACCACTTAACTTTTCATCCTTCAAACTATATTTTTCAACACCACTTAACTTTTCATCCTTCAAACTATATTTTTCTGGTCAGTGTGGTGGTACAAGAACTCACGATAAATTCAATTACACTTTCTTCATCACTCCACAGCATCTCATTCACCTGTACTGGCACTAGATAACTTGTAGATATCGAAAACCTAAAAGAACTACAAAAACTACACTTAATGGTATACTTCAACATCACGTAATTGATGGGTGCATGTGCAGCTCACGCAGTGCCCAGCAGTTATTGGAGTCTGGCGTACCGGTGTTTGAGCGTTTATGATCACTTTATGGAATGAAAGAGATGAGATCCAGGGGAGTGGTTGCTTCCAAAAGCATTTTAAGGACTGTTGTGTCATAGCTTTCACCGAGACATGGACCACCAAACAGGAACACAACTCTGAACTCACTGGAACCCGGTTCAACTGAAGTGTAATACTGAAAATAACAGGTAAAGCCCAGGGAGAAGGGGTCTGTGTGTATATGAATGAATGAATGATACTGCAGCTCTGTTATCAACACAGAACTAATCTGGACACTAGACACTGAACTGTAGTCGCTGTGGTTGAGCCCATTTTAGAGAAATTAGTAATGCATTTTTACTTTCACTTTCTAAAGGAGACGCCGATTCACCAGTGTAGAGAACACAGACTGTCTCAGCGGAGGATCTGAACTTTATCTTGGGTGATTTTAATCATGTCTCCCTAATGAAGACCAGAGTACATTTATATCAGTATGTCTCCTGTCTTGCCTCGGGATGTTTACCGGCATCAAATGCACGAGTATTTTTTATGACAGTTGTTACAGACAATAACATTTATTGACTTTAGGGGGACCCCACGAACAGAATCTCATCTAGTGTGGCTTTAAATTTATTTGACAAAAATGCCACGTCTGTTGTATCTGTGATTGGTTTACTCTGCGCCTGTTAGTCCTGCCTTCATATTTGGATTCAAGCCCCACGATTCCAGACCATTTTGTCAGTATTGAATACACTGAGGAAACGGGATGGCTGGCCAGGCTAATATGGAAAGCCTTATAAAAAGACAGAGAACCACTGTTATTTAAAGGGTCCTATATTGTGCAATGGAACACTGTGAACCACTATGATATATCCAGGAATATGCAAAGAGTGGATGAGACTTTACAGTCTGACATTTTTATGACTCTTTGGTGAGATAAGCAAGATTGTTATGATCATGCTCACCTCTCTGTACTGTAGAGAAACAGAGAGGAAAGGAAATTACAAGAGAAAAATAAAGACCAGTGAAGGGAAGACCATAGAGGAGGATACAGAAATAATCTGGATATAGCCAAGATGCTTCGCACACTGCACCTGATCACATTACATCCTTATGGGCAGAATGGTGAGTGGGTGGGGGTGGGGGTGGGAGTGGCAGAATGACAGACAACCAGGGAGCTGAAAAATGAATTCTAAAAAATGAAAGTGAAGAAAGGAAAGTAGAAATAGTAAATCCCTTTTCCTATAGGACATAGAAAACTGAAATAGAGTGAAAGTCAAGACAACAAAGACATGAAAAAGAAGATGACTCAAGAGAGAGAGAAGGTCACTATTGGGAGAAAGACACAGAGTCGGAGCACTCTGGTTACTGACAGTCAGTGGACACAGAGAAAGAGAGAGTGATAACCAAGGGACAGCTGGAAACACAGACGCTGGGCTGGGCACTGCCGGCTGGGCACACGGCGAGAAACATGAGCAGGGGTGTGTGACTGCACGCATTTTGTGTTGAGAGAACGATCAAGTAGGAGAAAGAGCAGCAGTAAAGGCAAGGAGGGAAAAAAAAAAAAAAGTGTGAGAGATATCCAAGTGTGCAACTGGTGTTTGGCACTAGGTGAAAGGTTGGGAGTGACAGCGAATGCCACTGCCGGACAGTTAGAGGTCGTTATAGTAGATGCCAACACACAGCTAACAGCAGCAAGGCTATAAACACATCACAGCAGGCAATAAATACACCAGGCGGAAGGAAGATGAATAGTTCCAAGAAATGCAGCTGAGATTGAAGTTCAACTAAGAGGAAAACACTATCAACTGGGTGTGATTTTTATTTTACGATAGAACATTAGTTCATCAAAAAGCAAGGTGAGACACCCCACGTAAATAGGATAAAAAAAAAAAGTTATCACCATGAAACTTCTCTCATTGACTGGTTACAAACATTTTTTTTTTTTATTACAAGTTTTATGAAATAATACCTTTAAATATGCAAATGAGTCTGTTATGTCATTAAATATGTGCAAATTTGCATAACATTCCAGAACAGATTCTAAATTCTTGTTTCATTTTGTTGACAAATTAGAGTCAAAGGCTTTTATGGAGGGAAGTTTTAATATCTCTTTTTTTATCACTCCATAAATCAAAAAATACAGTCAACAGCCTTAAAACAAAAACAAAACAAAACAAAACAAAACAAAAAAAGCAATTTTCACCGTGTTTTTTAGGAATATAATCTTATATAAATGAAGTTATGAATGATATATGAACAAACCTCTCTGTAAAAGCATTTAGAGTATAAATAGGAGTAAAACGGTAACGTTTGGTGTACGCAAGTGCTCCTGAAGTGGAAATTTCTGGCTCAGAGAAAAAGTTATTTTGAGAAAACGGCATTTAAAGATTTAAATAGGGGTATTAAATTCATTTCTATTGGAAACAATTGATCAAAAACAGAACCAGAGACTCAGAGCTTTACGGCAATACCGGACATGCAGACTTCAGTAAACGGATGAAACGCGGTACGTCAGTTTGGGAGGCTAACTTTTTGGTAAATTCAGGAGAAACTTACTGCCACAAATAAACAAACTGTAATCAAATAAATGCTTTAATGTATTTTTTCAGTATTTTCTTTATAACAGCTCAAAAGATCCCATATTAAAGGAGTAAAGTAGCCCAAAAAAAATTTTTGCCTGCAGTGTCTGAGAACAAACACCTTTGCCTTTCTTTCATTTTGAGAGTAAGTCAACAATAAAGTCTGACCTTTCAGTGACAATAAACCAGAGGTGGATTTTTTAATGTTTATTTTAATTTTCAACAGCTTACTTTAATTTTTAACAGATTAGCCAGTGACAGGGGTTGTAGGGTGCTGGAGGTATTCCGGTTACCAGTGAGCAAAGGCGGGGTATACCCTGGATGTAATGCCAGTTCATTGTATGTATACAGGCGAACAAACATTCACTCTCATATTCAACCCCTATGGGTGATTTACATCAATTGACCTCCTAAGATCCAAGTCTTTGTAAGTCAGAGTACCCCAAGAGAACCCACACAGATGTGGGTAGAACACGCACACTCCACACAGAAAGGCTCTTCTCATGCCGTCCTTCTTGCTGTGATTCATCAATGCTAATCACTGCCCCACCGTGCCACCACAATCAAATGCCTTGTGTAGATTAGGGTGGTCCAACATTACATGCAAAAAAAAAAAAAGTTTAATTTTCACTGATTTGAAGCTTTCATTAGAAAATTACATGCAAAACTAACAAGAGCAAAATTTGACACAATTTTGAGTTGATTTAGAGGTTGCCTGGTGCATGAAGTTTCAAAAAACTGCCATCTTATCGTGTCATTTTTTCATATTTGCTCATTATGCTGGTGACTTATTATTTTTAATTCTCTTTACTTAGTGCCAGCCATTAACCCAGAAGGACACACTGTGACATATGTGTCACTTCCCAAATACATGGTTCTTTATATTTAACCGTCTTTAAGTAATTTATCACTATTTATTGTAATATTATCTCCTGTGTGTTGTAAAAATCAGGTATTTCCCAACATTTAATTTACTAATCATGTTAATGTTTATAAAAGTTTAGAGTAAAATTGTGGATTA
>JAPTGZ010000003.1:30742749-30753722 GCA_029814645.1 Fowleria isostigma
ATGGTGGATGTTTGGGTCTTTATGGTTAAAAAAGGTTAAATATAGAGAAAATTTAATTTGGGAACTGACACAAAAGTTGTGCTGGGTCTTTATGGGTTAAAGTTGTTTTTGACACTTTTCTACATTCAATTAAGCTTTTTTTTTGGTGATTATTTATAAAATCATTGAGTCTATATAGTATAGATACAGGTATATTGGACAGATATTTAGTTTCCTGTGTATTGCTAGATTTGGGTAAAGTTACTAACAAATAGATTAGTCAGTTCAACCATTATAAGGTAAATCTATTTGGTGTGGTTATTTATTTACTTGTTTATTTTATTACTTTTATTTGTTGATCTAATTTATTTATAGATGAAGTTATTCTACATTTAACATTTGCCATAGATTACTATATTTAACTTTATATATTTGACAGTTCAACAAATACTAGTGCTTAGATAAATAATTTACATTTTGTTGTAATTTTGCATTAAACATGTGAGACACTGTCGCCTCACAGGAAGAAGCCCCTGAAGTCAATTCTAACCATGGACCTATCTATGTGGAGTGTATATGTTCTCCCTGTATCTCCTCGGTGGCTTCTGACAAGGGACTCCAGCTTCCTCCCACCACCCATGCATGCACTGACAGGTTAATTGGTCAACCTAAAAAAAAAGTCCAGAGTGTACCCTGGCTCCAGCACCCCCTACGACCCTAGTGAGGCTAAAGCAGGTTCAGAAGAGAATGAATGAATGTGTTCAGGTAGTATGATGCAGCTGTGCACGCCACTACATACAGTAAATGACAGAAGGAGAGGGAGTGAGCTTTGAGTGAACCTCTAAATGTTCTTTGATTTAGCTTATGTAATTATTAAATCCATAGTCATATCTTAATGCCAGATTCAAATCCTGAGAAAAGAGAGGAAAAAAAAAAAAATTGGACCACTAGTGTAAATGAACTGGTGAAATTGTACTTCGGGAAAGGTTTTAGTCAAAAGGAAAACATTTTTTCCCTTTTGGGCACCAACAATGTGGTAATAAACAGAACTTGGAGGAGATTGTGCCAAAATTGACACCTGTTCAGAAGGTGAAACCACATGAATTTGGAAGGAGCGGCCACATTCATCCAGACTGAAACAGCTTGTAATGGACAGATATAAATTGCATGCAATGCCAAGAGGGATGCTGTCTCACAAGACACTATAAGACACTTCTTGTGTTTGGTCTTGAAAGTGTGGGGCTCAGTCACTGTTATGTTGCGTGGATGGAACACTAAAGAACAACATCCTATTATATAAAAATACCCATGATGAGTGGGGGGGTGAGATGATTTGGTGGTAGAATTCTCGCCTGCCACACAGGAGGTCCGGGTTCGGTTCCTGGCTGATCTCAAACCCGGTTGCACGAAGGACATCCTGACATAAAAACATGTGCCAAATCATCATCCAAATCACTGGTGATTCGCTGTGGCGACCCCAAAAGGGAGAAGCCGAAACGGAAAACAACAACATAATTATTATCATTTCTCCATTAATGTAACCATTATACTCTGCCACATTTATTACTTTTATTTGCATTTCTTGAATTAAAAGATCAGACCAGGTTTCTTTTATAGCCCAACTTGCCCTGAAGCACCTGCTGAGAAAAGGAGATGCACACAGATGGCTATATCATTAAAAGCATGGGACAGTGCATTGGCTGGCTTTGGACTTAATATGCTTAATGGTGTGTATAATGTAAAGGAAATGAGGACTGAAATGAGCGCCTGATTGGAATGAGTCAGGGCCTGCTGTAGTGTGAAGGAGCTCAGTGTGCCGAGGTTTTAATCTAGAGAGGAGACTTTTAGGTTGAGCAGGCGGAGGCAACGTAAAGCCCATTTTTCACACAACAGGCAGACCTGACAAAGAGTGTGTATATTCGGCGCAGTGCCATTCGGAGGAAGCTGTTTTGTAGTGTGCTGTAGGTGAGTGTTCAGTGTAGTAGGCCAACTGACAAGGAAGTGCAGCGGGCAATACATCATACACTCTGAGGTGCAACTGTGGCTCGTAGCGTTTGTGTCTATGGTGCAGTTTCAGGGAGACTACACTGCGAAAGACATTTTGAGAGCAACTAAAGGGGAAGTTTTGACTCGCTCTCTCCTTCCATTTGTTTCTCATTCATCAAAGGTGATCAGGAGGAAGACAGGGAAGAGGTACAGAGTGATCCCAGCTCGACTATCATTAAATAAAAGTTCAACACCAGAACTCATAAGTAATTCATGGTCTTCAACACTATCTTTTGCTACAGCAGGTTGCAGAATAAAGCCTTTATCTAGGGCACATGAACTCTATTGTCTGCTGTTGGGCTTGGCGAACTGGTAACAAATACAAACCCAGACAGGTGTACACACTGTCCAAATAATCAGTGTATTATGTTCCAAAATAAGCAGGACAACAAGCAAAGTACACTATGTGCATTGAGGGTGTACAGATCTTCTAAAATGACTATTCTCTTGAACCATTTGAGCCTTATGTGCTTTTTTGAAGTTGTTTTCAAAGGGGAAGATGAAAATTAACAACAGAAACTCTCTAAATTTGTATCTTCGGGTGTATTCAGACCTACTTTATCTGTCAGTTTAAAATGGACTAGAGTTTATTTCCCCAGAAAGTCTGGACTTTTTTTAAAAGTGTAAAACTCTGATTTGAACCAAACAGGCAGACCGAGACCATCTCTTCTCAGTGGTCTTGGTTTATTTCCAAGCGGACTCCGGGCCGGTTCACTTCTGATGTAAATATAACCAGCCTTGAGCTGAAACAAACCAAGGAATCATGTGCTTTTTTGTACTTGACGAGCCACCGTAGCTGCGAGCAGAATGACACGTAAAATATTGATAAACTGTCTGAATGAGCCGTTCTTGACAGTTAACCTTATTTTTGTAAATTTGTGTGTGTAAAAATAGAATACATATTCTGAAAATGATAACTGGATGTATGACCTCCATGTTTGTTTTCATCAACACCTGCCGTTTCTGATTCACCTCGCCGGTCTGTCCAATACCAGCGCAATTTGTCACATCCATGAGCAAAAAGTGCAGTGAAAATAACATCCATCCAAACAAGAAAAGAAAGTCATCATTTGATCTGAATTAAGCACCCCAAGCACTCAATTCAGGTTTTTGTAGAGATCTGTCTTTTGTTGTTTTTTTTTTTTTTTGACTGTTGATGAACTAAACCGCATCCACAAAATCAGTGGAATTAGAAGAGTTCACATTATTCCTTTCAGTAAAAACACTAAAACAGCCTATCAGTATTTTAATATAATTTGCACATTCAAAACCTTACTTTTCAGATAAAATATTTAACATCATCAATATTCATTATGCAGTAAAACTGTACCTCCCAGTGAATTCCATTATATGTGATGTCATGTATCTGTGCATTCTGAATTATTTTACAGCATGTGAGTGACTCCCTCCAGGACAGAGATGTGGAGAATCTTTAAAGGGTCATAAATGTTGCATGGTTTCTAATCTTCCTAATCAGACCAAGAGTCAAGGACCTTGGATCCAAAATGAAGCTAATGTGGAAGCATCTTAGAGCAGATACAGCTACTGGGGCTGGCTCCAAAAAGCCTCTGCCTTATAAACTTACATGGAACTTCTCTCTAAAAGTACTGAATCATTTATAATAAAGTGATTTTTTTTTTCCCCAGGACTCATTCCAGTCCCACCTGTTTTATTTGGGACTTCTATGAAAAGATTGAGTGGTCCATCTTTAAACTATTCATCCTTTAATCAGAATTCAGGGTAAGTAGATGACTTGGAGATCTGCCAAGTTGACAGGTCTGTATGAGAGCTCCCTCACCTGACAAGTCACAGTGTCTGAGTTTTGGTTTATTTAATAAAACACAAAACAGACAGCACAACCATCATTGTGGTAATAGACTGTAAAATGACTTTTTTTATGCTGTGCTTGATGAAGTTTACCATTTTACTGAGCATTAAGGTCATCTCTGACCCCTCAAGCTCCAGTAGCTCTGCCTCTTTTGTCCAAATATGGTCACTTCTGGCTCTACAAAGCTAACACAGTGGTGGCTAAATTACAAACTAATGGTTTCAAAAACCAATGCATAATGTCACAGTGCACTAGTTACATACAGTCTACAGTTCAGTCTATGAGGTCGCATTGACAAACATCAGATTAGCCCAGAAGTGACCAAGACCAGAACTGAAAACAACATATTCCATGTGATTTGTGCTGATCACACTATCATGACAAAACAGATCTTAGTTAAATATAAGAGAAAAGATTAGTTTTGGGATCACTTTTACTTGTAGTGTGAAAATGGTCTTGGATATGTCAAAACTGTACAGGATGTAAACAACACTTGGGATTTTATCATTTGCACTGCTAACATTGTACAGCTGATTTAGCGGTTCCCACCCTTTCTTTAAGCATCAATGTTGGTCAAGAAGGTGTTGGCTACACAACACAACAGCAGGAGTACAAACAGTCCAAGTTTAAGCCTCTCTGACATTGCATGAGTCAAGAGTAGGAGAAAGACGGTGTGTTCCATTTATGCCACCACAGATGTCCTTTGCCAGCTGTTGTGTAATTAATTAAAAAGTACAAACAGTACTCATTTAATATTAGTGAGGAAAAAGTGAAGGAGTCCTCAGACAAAAGACATTGTGTGAAAGACAGATCAGGTTCCAACAAAGGCAAGGAACAATCTGCTATCAAGTCCTTATGCAAGTCCAATCAGCTAAAGTGACAAGGAAGTGGAATGGAACTATTTGCTGAAGTGCACAGTGTGAGTGAGAAGAAGACAGTCTGTATGTGAGTTCAATCCAAATGGATTCAGAACAGGGACATGATGAACCCAAGACAAACACAAGTGGCTCATTTTGCGACAAAAGTGGAATGACTTCATCTTGCTTATTGTCATGGAGTGTAAAAAAAAACAAAAAAAAACAGAATACACATAAATACAGCATGCAGCACCTCCCACACAAGTCTTAGACATGGAGTGAAGGTTGAGGAGCACATCTGGTGCTGAGAAGCTACTGTTAACAGGCAACAATTAAAACTTATTTCTAGGGAATTGTTGACATGAGCAAAACGGAATTATCATAAAAAACAGTTGTTTTCTTACTGTGATTATCCAAGATTTCAGACATTTATATAGTTATATTTTTGAATTGTTCTTTTTCTTTTCCATTTCATCATTCAGTCTGGATTTTTCTTTATTTTTAGTTGATGTTGCAAATACATATATATTTAGTTTTATTGTTATTGTGAGGGACAGTTTTTATTTTGTTTTAGTATTATCTTTCCCTTGAATTTTGAAGAAAAAAAGAAAATAATACATGGCAATAACAATGAGTTACAAAATGTCCCGTATTGTGCAAAGTCATATTATTGATATACTGTTAATTAAAAAAAAAAAAAAAAAGATTTTAGCTCTGTTGTATCATTCATTCTAGTTTTTATTTAGTTCATGTTAGATATTTCGTTCACGTGAGATATGATACAATATAGAATACTTCATATAATATGAAGCATTTGTTTTGGCACAATCTAATATCTGACACAAAATATAAAACATACTGTGTGTTTTAATAATGTAACTTTGACTATTGTGCACACGTACATGATTAAGTATACATTAACCATTTTTTAAATTTATGTTGCTAATTAAGTTGTACAAGCACATTTTAGGACTTTTCAGAAAATTATTTTACAATTAAATCATTCACTTATCAGTTACAACACCTTTATTATGTTCTACACATGTTTTATGTATGAGTATGGCATTTACAGTCTGTCTGATTAATGTTTCCTGCTGAGGTAAAGCTCTGCTGTTACTGTCCTCAAGTGTTATTGTTTAATAAAGAAAAGTGTAACAATAGTATAAGATAAACTGGACTGATCATAAACAGCCCAGTTTATCTTAACTATCTTTCTATATTTCTTTAGATTGGACAGATTGAACGATGCAACAAAACATAACCAACCAAGAAATTAGGCCTGTAATGATAAACATGAGAAGTGATTGTTCCTGTTTAGATGTATTTCACTGATTTAACAAACAGCACTAGGTGATGTTTGAGATGATGGAATGAATAAGTTGATGTGTTGCTAACACCTCTGATTGCAATTTTTTTTTTTTCAAGGTATGATTTGCACAGTACTTTTCTTGGAGGAGTGTCATCTCCAGAAAACAAAGCAGTTTCACAAAGCCAATCCAGGCATATCCTCTAAAGAATTAAATATTCACTGTTGACTTCTTCTTCCTTTTTGAAAGGTGATGTTCTTACAGTCACTAATGAGCTGCATCGTTCTCACTTTAGCTGAAATCTCATGTATATGTTTGGAAAATATGAGGAAAAATTGATACAATGAACATGGATATCTCACATATTTTACACAAACAGTATTTAATATAATAGTACTGTGCCACAGTCCTACGTACCCTTTAGCTTAGCTGTTTTTGCAATGCTGTCTTATATGGAATAAATATGTATACAGTAGTGAAACATATGCATTTCTCAGTTTTTACAGTAATATGTTCAACTGGAATATGCAGTAAATATACAGCATTAAAAACAAAAATGCATTTCAGTAAAAAAAAAAAAAAGATTATTGTGTAAGCTATATGGCATCATCTGGACAGAAAATAATGAGAGCCTCTGCGACATTATGAAGGTGTGTAATAAAACACAAGATTATTTAAGAAAGCACCCAGACACTTTACCCAAGAGAGACTGAATCCAAATGGAGGCCACATTAAATACTGACTTTACCTACATAAACTGTTTAGCTGGTATTTTATTCTGGTGTCTGTAAGTGACACAATACTGTGCACATATTTCCTTCATATTCCTTGTTAGAAATAAAAGACACACACCCATTATACCCCTGCAAAATCAACAAATCTACACAGTACTGTAGCTGGAATGGATATCCAACCCAGCCCTAATTCATGTGCTCTTGTACTCTGTCACTCTCATTTTTAATTCAGTTATTATAATAATTTTAACAGACTCATTATCTCTAACCCTGCTTTAGAAATATATCTTTTTTTTTTAAGTAACCAGTGTGATAAATGAGTGAAATCATTAAGTGATATGGATGAAACACACATCTTGTGTTGTGGTGTTGCTCAGCAGTGCCCTCATTCAACTCCAAATCCCTGTTTAACCCCAATACCCGACTGCGTTATTAAAATATGGGGGTACATAGATCATTTTTATGCTCGTAGTGCAGCATATATTAGTGAGTCTTTTGAACCCTCCAGTGACTGGGATTATCACTGTGTATCAGTCATTCATCTCAACACCAGCCAATCAGAGAACTTCACTCTACATCAAAGACGGAAAAAAAAAAAAGCTGTTATTAAAAAAGCCTTTTCATCTTATTGCAAACTTACATTACACAATATTTTCTGACCTAATTTTAGAGCAGATATCGCAGGCAATTTAGAAGTCCTGTGAGAAAGTGCTTGAGAAAAAAAAAAAAAATCTTCAGAACGTGTTTGGGACAGCCTAATTGCGTCAAAATCTTCTGTGTGTCTGTTAGTAATGATACGGCTATGGGCTGCTTCTCCACGTTAATGATATGAACTTCTACACCCCGACTGTTTCTGCATAACTTTCTTTCTGGAAAGGTTGAGAGGTTTTCAAACATATTTTGGAAAGTTAATTAGCCAAAAACATAACTGCTCTCCACTTTTCAGCCTAGAGTCATTATCTGTTCTCTCGTGATATCGGAGTTCCTCCAACATCAGGAAACCAGTGGCATTGAGAGAAATCACAAATCATTAACCCCAGTAATTACTCAGCCAGAGACCCTCACTGTATGTATTGCTGGGGTCAAAGGTCAAACATGGGCTATCAAAAGCTAGTAAACAAGTAAAAAACCCCGAGTGCAGACGGAGGTTCAGCTCCTTAAGCATAAGGAATGAGAAATTTCTCTCTTTCTTTCTCTTATTCTTTTTCTCTCCCAGCTGCATTGTCATTGTCAAAGCCTTTCTGCTCCAGTTGGCCTGGACAAAAGCAAGCAAGGTCGCCAGAGGCTTTTCCTGCTATGATCGCCGTGGTTTTAGCTGGGGCTGATAAAGGGCTCGATTAGAGCGCTGAATGGACACCCATTAAGAAGACATCCATACTAGTGAGTGAGCCCCGGGGCCAAACGGCCTTCCAAAGAAATCTGATAGGCACCTGACAGACTGGAGCCGCCCAATCAATATACTGGACTTATAAAGGCATAACGAAACATAAACTTAGGCCATTCAGAAATTTAACTAGTTTTAAAGTCTTCTTCTTAGGTATCTGTGGTGTTGCAGGTAAAAACTAAGACTAGAACTGAAAAAAATGATTTTGTTAACCTCCCACATCGCTGCAATCGAGTCACCATTTTGCAATAAATAGATTAGTTTCTACAATAAAACTTTTAGATTAAATTAGACTTTATTGATCCCACAACAGGGGAATTCAATAGTCAAGGCAGCAACAGAATAAGTGTGCATGCATAAAGATAGTGCAAAAAAACAAGATAGTGGAAGAGAACAAACATTATAAAATGAGAAATAAGAATACTGAAAAACTATACAGACTATGTACATATATACAACAGAGTGGAATTCCAAAGTCAGACAGTACAGATGAGATGTGGTTCAGATGAGCTTACAATGTAACAAATTTCCTGTAAAATTTATAGTAAATATCAGGCAAAAAAAGTTGCCAATAAAGTGCTGTAAAATTGTTTGCTAATTACTGTAAAATAATTACAGTATATTACTCGATACTTTTTACAGGCTTTTGCTGTATGTAAATTACAGCAAAGTATTGTTCATTTATATTAGAAACAACCAGTAATTGTATTTTTTTTTTTTTTTTTAGTTTTGACTCCTCCAGTTTGACCACAGCCGTGCTAACAGCGCTAACAGAGCCTGGACTATCACAGGCATTTCTGAACAAAACAGCTAGCATTAGCTTAACTTAAACAGTTTTTTCTGGCTAACATTTGTAAAAATGGTGCATTGCGAGTCCTACATCCCATATATTCTGCATGAAACACAATTAAGATAAATAATGTGAAATACAATCACACACAAGCAAACCTTATTCTGACTAAAATGCTGTTTTGACATGTCTACATTACACAAAAAGTTAAAACAGACATCTATACAGTCACAGTATGTTACATTAAGTTACTACTTGAATCATATTTTAATTTTGTGGGCTAAAAATGTCTTACACTTTATTGAGTGGATAGATGTGGGTTTACTCCCCTGTGTACGCCTTTATGTCCTCTTTGGTTTTTCCTTCTGATACTAACAGTGTGTAATTGGTTTACAGTCAGGACCAAGTGAAAACATTCATTCATTCATTCATTTTCTGAACCCGCTTTATCCTCACTAAGGTCACGGAGGTCGCATGGAGTCTATCCCAGCTACTTAAGGGCGAAGGCGGGGTACACCCTGGACATTTCGCCAGTTCATCGCAGGGCTGACACATAGAGACAAACAACCACTCACTCTCACATTCAAACCTATGGACAATTTAGAATCACCAATTAACCTAGTGCATGTCTTTGGATGGTGGGAGAACCATCATGTAATTTTACAATGTCAATAAATGTTCGAAGTTACTGTAATCTTTTTTTTTTTTTTTACCCATAATGCATGACAATGTACAGTTATACCTTGTAAATTGTTAGAACAAGAAGGTACCATAATTTTTTACTGTGAGAATTTCAGAAATGTGTTACAGTGGTGGTGGTTCAACTGTAAATACAGATGCATTGTACATTATTGGAGAGCTTAGATTCTCCTCAATTGAGCCATTAAGTTTATTTTACAGTATTCCTAAGCATCAAAACATAATTAGTGAAAGAATCACCTAGATAGCGATCAAAGTTAATGGGAATGGTGTATGAGTTCAGGTTGTATTTTAGCCACACACTAAAACATCTTCAGAGACTAGAGTTCATTTCCTTTTAAATGAGGTGTCAGTGATTTATTATGGCCTGGCGGTTCTACAGTTAGATGCTTTGGAGCTTAGTATGGTTTCAGGAAAACATTAACACTGTTTACCGCTTTCCAAAGCGAAAATGAAAGCAGGTATGACCATGGTTAATAAGGAAGCAACTTTGTACAATATGGAACTTTCAATAAATAACACATATTTGATGTAAAGCATTCTTTCATTATACCTGCACAATATGGACAAGAGTAATGATATATGATGAACTCAGGTGTTTCATTGCTTTACAGAGGATGAGGCACAGAAACAAAGTTGACAAATGTCATAATATAACTTAATATTGTTATAAATATTACTGCAACAAACATATTTATTCCATCTTATAGTTAATTTTATTTCTTTTGACTAAAATGCCATAGGCTTCTTTTTCACGTCAGGTTTTTTCTACATTATTATAATAGTTTTAGGTGTTCTACCTTGAGATTTATCATATTATGACTATCAATAATGATTTTAAACCACTCTTAACTGTCTGATTTCTCCAACTCTCATTCCGACTGAAAATCAACCTTTAGAATGAAAAGAAATATTGACTTGACATTTATTGTGGCAATTATTGACAACAACTGACATTTTTACATGATAATAGTTCACATCAATGGGAATGGAGAGTCCTACAAGCTGTGGGTGTGATGTGTTAGAATATTTGTATATTTTGTGTATTTTATCTCAAAACAACACAAATGCTTAACCCTTGTGTGGCGTTTGGGTCTGTGGGACCCGCTTTCATTTTTTATTAAAGAAAAGTGATGAGTGATTATTTTTCAGAATTTTTTTCCCTCTCATATCTTGATTATATTACATTTAAAAAAAACTAATCAGAATTAAGAAACACTTTGCAGTGAAACCTGGAGAATTTGAGTTTACTTTGAGAAAAGTGGGTACCTTAAAAAATTAAATGAAGATTAATGAAATTTTTAAGTGCATTTAACTTAAATGTACTTAAAATTTTCATTAATCATTAT
>JAPTGZ010000003.1:30828407-30840682 GCA_029814645.1 Fowleria isostigma
ATTATATTTGTCCAAACAAATGTACCTTTAGTTGTACCAGGCATTAAAATGAACAAGAAAGTGAAGAAAACATAGGGCGGTCTAATCATTTTTTCCGTGACTGTATTTACTGTTTTTCCCTTTAGTCTGTTCTGTCTTTTGCTCAGATCCTGTCTTACGTTTTAACAGATTGTCTCTGCTGCTCCAGAAGTATCAGTCATTCCCAGGTTTCTCTTTGCTAGTTTGTTTAGAGCTGGGAAGGACTGACTGAGAAGCGTGACGCAGTACACACTTACCCAGGCGGAAGAAGAAGTAGTTCCCACCATTCACGTATCATTTGGATCCCAATAGTTTTTTTAATCTATTTTCCACTGTGTTCCTGATGTCCATTACCTCAAATGACCGAAGTATCAATATTTGGATTTGTGAATCGATTGTAGAACGTACTAATCTGGTATCGGAGATATCGATATTTCAGTATCGATCCACATCACTACTTTCCATTTGCTTTTTTTGGTTGGATTGCCTGCTAACCAGCCTGCAATGCAAGTATTATTGATGTTATTGAAGCTTTCTGTGGCTTTGTGTGAAGTTGCGCATATAAACCCCAATTCATTGCTCTTGTTATTGGAGAACTTATTGTCTTACCACTGAACTAGAGAGCAGATTTTTGGTTTCTACGTCCCTATATAGTTGCACTAAATGGTGATGCTTTTTTATATCCTCATTTTCTTTTGCTTCTTTGTTTTTCTTCTGACCCACTTACTCAAGCAGAGTTGTTTTTACATGTGAGATCTCTGCACATGTTGAAGGCGAAGATAGCAGGGTTCATACAGGTGCTTGAAATCTTTGAAAGTGTTTGAATTTTAATGTTGTGTTTTAAAAGTCTACAAAATGCTTGAAAGGACTTGCAATTATAACTGTGATGTGATTTGATTGATTTCTTTTTAATATTATCTCTGCCAGGTTAGATGGCAAGCCAAAGCTACTAACAGAGAGGTGGTACATTTTGAAAAATAAAACTTTATGTCAAATAAGAAACTTGCCGGATGTTCTCAGGTTGACTCCAGGTACATTTTTATCTTAATATTTGTCTCAGTGGAAGTGAGCCTGAAGTGGCATCCCTTTTTAATGGAGAAAACTTTGTGTTCTTTTTTAATTTCTAAACTTTTTTACTATTATAAATCAAATTTTTTGATGTTTATGGGATAGTACAATGTACATCACTGTGATAAAAAGTGGGAAAAAAAAAAAATCCTGACTATGTAGAAAAAAGGATCAGACCATCAAAAACAATGGTTATGCAATCCAGTACTAACTCCTGTGTGTATCATGTGACTAAAACAGACAGAAAAGAAAACATGGAATGTCTAAAAGCTCTGTTTTTGTCAATACAATACCATAGATATTTATGTAAGTACGTATTTGATTTTGTTATTGTCAAGAAAATTATGGAAAATGGATAGATATCATCACGTAAACAACTATAAGCTATTTTTTGTTGTTATCTTTATATTTGTCCAAACAAATTTGTACCAGGCATTGAACAAGAAATTGAAGAAAACATAGGGAGGTCTAATACTTTTTTTCCACGACTGTATGTATTTTACCCCAGTGATAAGGTGCTGTGCTGGAAAAAAAAAATCAAAATTACCCTTTAACCCATAAAGACCCAGCACTACTTTTGTGTCAGTTCCCAAATGAAAATTTCTTTATATTTAATATTTTTTTTAAAGACCCAAACATCCACCATCTACCAAAATCATGTTGTGATATAAACTGTTGAATCCTTTTTGATCCACTAATCCATGTAAATAATTGGTGTAAAATACAGTTATTCATCTTTTCATGGTCATCAGATATGACCCATTTAGAGTTAGTTAGTTTTTAAACAGTGTATTTCAAGCTTATGCACTCCATGTATTGTAAATGTTCAATACTGCTCATATACATTTTATTATATGTACACAGATTTACATAGAGAGTATGCGGTAAACACAATACACATAGAGAAATTTACATAACCAAATATACATGGAGACATGGGTTGTAAACATTATGTGCACACAATATTCATATATGCATCAATTCACTACTGTTATTATCATGTGTCAGTAGAGGAGGTAGGTCAATGTGGGATTGTACTACTTCGCCCTCCAAAAAACTTTTGTGCACCAGCAGAAACAGTCGCTCCAGGTTGAGCGAGGCGGTGTATTCAGCTCATCCCGCTGTGTTTGGGTGCACCCTACACACCAGATGTTGCGGTCTGTAATTTGTGTCATGTTTTTTGGCGGTGGGAAGCGTGGGTGTTGTTCACCTCCCTTCACATCTGTGATTTACCGGGGGGTTCTGAGTGCCATCTCACACTCTGAAGCTGGACTCAAAGGGATCACTTCAGAGGAGCGCTGGATCTGAACCTGTGTTTCAAGGACAGTCGAGGGATGACAGTAGCGTGGCGGATAAGTGAGGGAGAGAGAGAAATTACCTGGAGTGTCTCTGGACAGGTTCATGGGGATTTAAGAGCCAACAAAAGGGGAAGATTTCACATATCTGTTAATGTTTCCTCTCTCTGTGGAATTCATTGTGGACCGACCCCATTCATGAGGATGATGCAAGATGAAAGCTGTCATAGTCTTTTCTTTTTAAGGGCAACTGAGGTCGGCTCACTGTGATAAACTACCATCCACTTCTCAAACAGAAATACACTCTAAGCCTCCGAAAATCCCTTATATTATTTCAGGAGGTGAAAAGGCCAAGGCTCAAGGTACAACACGTCAACAGGAAGCCCTGGATGGCTCTTTGAGGGAGAGGAGAGGTGCAGGGATGGTTTATCCAAGTCCTAAAATAGTCTTCCAGTTGAATTTTCTGGTGTGCATGCTAATTTTGTGTTAATGAAATAAGCAGCACAGATGTACACCCTGACCTGCCTCCAAACTTGAGGCTGAGGGATGCATTTTCCTTGACAACTCACTTGTACAAATCACAACCACACACATCATTCACTGTTTGATTTCTCAAGAACAATTCTACTACCAGTTCCTTTTCTGCAGATGGTGTTGAAGGTTATACAGTCATTAATAGATGATCAGTTTTTAGTCGTTGTGATTACTGTGCTGAATTGAAAGCAGTGTTTCTTTTTTGTTGAATAGCACCATGCTTCCAGACCGTTAATGATGTGTGCAGACTGGAAACTCCATTCTCCAGTGATAAAAGCAATATGCTTCATTTTAAGCACTTCATTTTCAATCTACTTCATGATGAATAAGTAAAATGCGAGTCTGCGGTAGGTGGGCAAAAAAACTGTTTACCCACTTTTCCATCACTTCAATCAAGAAACAGAAATGCAAGAGCTAGAGGGCCAGTCATAAATAATATGACCATATCAAAATGTAATAAAACCAAAGCTATAAGAGCGCAGTAATGGGGGATAAAAATGAAAAGATGTAGTGCCACAAAGAAGCAGAGCCAGATGTTTTGCTGCGACTGCAGCTTCTCCTGCTGTATATTTAATGATGCTCTTTTATTTTGCATTAACCTAGAATTCCTGAAACTAAAAACACAACCAGCTCCCCGGCACCGGCTGCTTGTGTTTTGTCTGATTGTGAAAAAGCCCCTGCTTTCTCTTTTTTTTCTAATAAATCCGCTACTGACACACATGGGAACACAGAGTTTCTTACTCTGCGGAGCAACCTACCTTCTTGCTAGTGTCCGAGCCTTCAGGGGGTGCATTCATTCAGTCACTGTCTGCCAAGCATTATGCAATCACTAATGGACTCTACAGAAGGCAGGGGCTGGGGGGCTGCAGGACCACTGAAAGGACAACAGCTACCACTACCCCCCTTTTACCCTCAATCCATCTGTGGCCATGCTTGAACTCCTGTTTTGTCACCGTGCAGGCACACACAATGTCAACACACATAAGAACACATCCCTTAAATTAAATCCCTCTTTCCTGCACTTTTACTACATCGTTTTTTGCCAGAATCATCAATATTCTGCTCATTGGGACCAACACCTCACTCTTGTATTATGGCAAGTGTTATGTCTGATTGAGATTATGTACTTTTTTTTGTTTTGGTCTTTCTAAAGACTTTTATTTACCATAATTAACCAACTTTGCTGGATGATATGTTGTTTAATTTGAGTTTTACTGTTAGTTTTGTTTCATTATGATTAAAATCTGGCTTGATTTTCCTTATGATGCAAACCATTTTCATATTTTAACATTCACTTTAGCAGGTTGACAAATTAATATAACAAATGAATAGAGTGTAAGTGAAGTGTCACGGTTTGGGCTGAAACCATTGGTGTTACACTATATTCTCACATAGCTGGAAGAAGTGAGTGAAGGGAGACTTTTTTTTTTTTCCTTAGATGCAAACGTACACCTTTTTTTTAAATTCTTTACACTTGAGATGTGAGTCCTCACTCTAAATTTGCGAACATCTGCACAGCGTATGTGTTTGAGAGGAGCTGCCTTCCTCCCCTCCTCTCCCTTGTTGACCAGTTGGAAGAGATTCTTACTTTGGCAGCGACTTATGCACACCAGTAAAGACTCCAAAACTGCCATGACTGTGTATGTGTGTGTGTTTGTGCGCATTTACTTGTATATCTGCGCCTTTTTATGTCCCTGTGGTGAGTTGCTCGGCGCATGTTTACAGCCACGTGTTTAAAATACACTGTTATACCAGCCACCAAGGCATAGGGAAAACACATTAGGAAGATGCAGCTGCAGCAAAACCGGCGACAGAAGCCCTGGTTTATGTTGGGTCACAGCCACCTTCGATCACAGACTATGAAAATCTGTGACGGAGGACAACAAAACGATATCGCTGAAAATATTTAGACACAGTAAATTAGACGCATTACTCTTTCTCTTTCTTCCTCGGTTCCCACCCTCCTGCTTCCCCTCACCCTTTTCTTTTTCTCATTTAATTAGCTTAGCAAATGGAAACTTCCTTGGCAGGACTGTGGTGGAGGGGACTGTGGTTGTGACAAAGAGAAATGGGGAAAACCCTCTGTTAGGACGTCTGGGTTTTTCTTACTATTTCCTCTTTTTTTTTGTGTGTGTGTGTGTTTTTTTTTTTTTTTTTGTTTTTTTTTACTGCCTGGTGCCATATAGTTTGGGTAGTTATGTGTCCAATGAGGGGAAAAAAGAAGGAAATAAGAGAAGAGGAAGAGTGCAAATACTGTCTTCCTTTTTGGTTTTTCTAAGTCTGTCTGGAGCTCTGCAGCATGAGGTGTGAAAAGTGTCTAACTTGGCAGGGGGTTTAATGAGAGAGACAGACCCATATGGTAAACAGAGTGCCACTAATGGTATTTGGTACGTGACTACTGAGTTGGTCTGCTTTGGTAATAACACTTTCCAAGAGGTGTTGGAATATGCTCACAGAGTTACAGAGATATTTTGTGATTTCGCTTAGATATTAAAAAAACAAAACAAAAATATTCTCCCTGAAGGACAAAGTAGACATATTCAACATGGCAACCAGTCAGCTATTATATTTAATTTACTTTTACTGTTTATTTCGAGCTTGTGCACTCCATGTAGAATACTTATTATATACGTTTCATTATATGTACGCAGATACACATAGAGAATTATCTGTAAACACTACATACATACAGAATTTTACATAAACAATATACATAGAGAAATATACATAGAGACATTGGTTGTAAACATGTGCACAGAGTATATATAATACATGAATATATACAGCAATTCACTATTAAAATACAACCCTAGTAGCCCAAAAGGAGTGAGAAAATGTAGAACATATTTTCTCCCACCCCCAGTTTTACTGATTAAACTTGTATTAAAAATAACCTATCATAAATAAAGGTATGTATTGGCAATACCATAGAAATCACAATACTGGGATCACGACACGATATATCGCGTTATATCACAAGACGATATTTTTTTTGTTTGCTTTGTGTTTTTTAAAAGATTATTCCCTGGAAAAGTTTAATTACGCCAGAAATATGCACAGATACTAAACACATTTAATTTGATCAAAACAGGATGTAATGCTATATCACAAAATTGTCCTCTGTAAAATCTTAAAATGCAGGATTTGGATAAATAAAGTTTTAACATCTGGTGTTACCAGTACAAAGAACACACACAGAAAACAAATAAATAAGCAAAATGAGGCATTACAGATATCACAGTTTAAGATGACTTACAGTATCACAATACTACTTTAGTAGCATTCACTCCCTCGATTTCTTGTTTCAGCAGATCTCATGTATGATCATATATATATTTCATTTCATGATACGATGCAGTATCGTGAATTTAGATATCACGATATATTGCGGAAAAATATTTTCTTACACCCCTAATCATAAATAGGTTAAAAAAGAAAACAAAAAACAAACAAATAAAAAACACAAAGAGCATATGACATTGTCCATATGTGTGTTTTTTCTTCTCTTTCTCCTGTTGCTTAATTTTGTCTTGTGGGGTTTGGTTTTGTGCGTTTGAAGTGTGTATTTATTCACTCATCTTCCATTTTCCCTTTCGAGAACTTACACAGTCACAGAAAAAAATTACTGGACCACCTGATATTTTCTTCAATTTCTTGTTCATTTTAATGCCTGGTACAACTAAAGGTACATTTGTTTGGACAAATATGATGGTAACAACAAACATGGGTCATAAGAGTTAAATTTAAGAGCTGATATCTTCCATTTTTTATGGTTTTCTTGATAATAACCAAAATCACATCAGTTCTTACATCAATATCTATAGCATTGTACTGACAAAAATAGTACTTTTATACATTTCATATTTTCTTTTCTGTTTGAGTCACATGATACACACAGGAGTTAGTACTTGACTGCATAACCATTGTTTTTGTTGACTTTTGATGGTCTAAAATTTTTTTTCACGATTAAAGTATATACATACACACCTCATTGCCCCTTGTTTGAAATGTACTTGTATTCAAGAAACCCCAATAAAAAAAAAAAAAAGACGCAAAAAAAACAAACGAAGCAATTATTTTGAATGGATGAACCAAGCTGGTATTAAGATGTTATTGTTTTTGCTGTTTTACTCCCAAGATGCCAAAAGGGGTGTATCAGGAGCGCTAAAAATGTTTTTTAATTGAGCCAAATTACATGCCAGTTTACCAACAGAAAAGAAAAACAGCTTTGATTCGTAAGTGACATGCATAAAACAGAGTGTAGTTTTAATATTGTGCACAGTGTGAACAATCCAGGGCAGCTTTGTTAGATTTTTTTGTCACTAATGTTTAATTGCAGTTGGAATTTTGACATAAAGTCAGCTCCAACTTAAACATTATTTCTTCAAAGCTGCATTAAATGTCAATAGGGTGGATTGTGGTTGGTTGAGGGTTTGTTGGACTCCTTGTTAAAGGATGAATTGAAATCAAATGCTGCTTGTGAAACTGTCTTGGTTGACATTGTTCTGCCCAACAGACAATGACATGCGGGCCAAATGTGTTCCATCTGTACACGACCCCCCAAAAAAACGGTGGATATTTGAATGCATGACGTCATCTTTTGGTTTTTCCGTCTCGACTCCCAAGATTGCTGCGGAAAATGGCACGGCACATTTAACACATCTGCGCTCACTCATATTTACGAGCACATTTTATCGTCTCCAAAAGGCGCCAAATTGATATCTGCAGCGGCGTTCCTCCAACAAGAAAAATGTACTGCTAATGTCTGCTGTTTCCATTATTTTCACTATCTCAAATCAAAACAGTACTGAATGAGCTAAAGTGTGTAAATCATGTGCTCTATGCAGGGTGTATCACCAACCGCAAATTATACTCCATGCAGTGACTTAATTTAGAGCTGTTTTCATGAGAAAACTCTGAGATTCCAGAGGGTATTGAGGAAGCTGATGAGCTGAAGTGGGGAATTCATTAGTGAACTCCCCCATAGAACACAGCACTTTTCCTCTAAATGCATGTGTAAACTGGTCTCATTTTAGTAAAAGGCACAGAATTGAAAGGCCCCCACTGTGTGCTCATGAATATGCATGTGTGAAATATGCTCATGATTAAAATGGATGACAAAAGAAACAGGAAGTAGATGTGTTTCCTATTGTGTCTCCATGTGGGAAGTCTCAGTAGACTCCTGAATTCTTCAAGCTTTTAATAATTTCCTCGAGCGTATAACCTGTTACTTAATATTAAGCCAGTTTTTTTTTTTCCATTTCTATAAAAAAAAATGTGCCTCCATCTCCAACATGCCATTGCCCTGGCAAAAAACAAACATCTTGAGTTTTCAGTAGTGTTTTCATATCCTAGTTTGATTTCAAAGGCACTAGTTACCACCAACTCTACTGAGGTTTGCTTCATTTCCTTATTTTCATTTGGATGAACCATGATGTCAGGACCCCACATCTGTATCCAGATGCTGTGGCAGACATCCGATGTTTGGAAGTCTAAACTGTGACCACATTATCAAACCAGTCCAGACAGTGAGTCACACAGTAAGACTGAATGAGCTAAGGGGCTGAAAAACAGGACACAATATAAAGGGACTAGGGCTACACAATAGTGGAAAAAACTGACATGCTTTTTTGTTTTTTTTTTTAATCCCTATGATATATATTGCAATATGAAAAAATACTCAGAAGTAGGGCTGGGTGATATGACCTGAAAAAAAATCTCAGATTTCTTGATGAAGAACTTCACTTTTGAGTCGACTTTGTGTACTATGTAAAAGAACATAAGTGCAGACTACAAATATATTGAAAAAACATGAACTTTATTTTCAGTTTTAATTGTATTGACACAAACTTAAAGAAAAAGCAAAGGCAGTCATTAGTTTCAGCGAACTGACACCGTGCACCCTTACATATTTTACAGTGAGGATTTGCCTGTTCCTTATCCGATACCACAAATCCAAACCAATTCCAAATGACGGAAGTCGTAGACCTGTTCTTGTGAATGAGTGTCTCTCTTTGTCTGGCTCTGCCGATGTTTGCTGTGGCTCTGTGATTCACATGGAGGGAGAGGAGGGAAGGTTTGAGCTCATAGATCTATGGGAACCCAGAAGGACATGTTGTTGACGAATTTAAGAAAATTGATTTTCTAAAAATAAAACTCAATGTGATCTACAAATTACATTTTTCAATTAAATAATTTTTTTTTCCCAACTTTACTCAGGAGGATATAATAGTTGTGTAATGCTGACGTAAATGGTCAAACAAATTAGTTGTTACGTCTTGTTATGGCAACAGATGCAAGGTTCTGTTGACACAGAATCCATGTTTCAGTATTATCCTTCTTGTAGCCGAAATAATTCCAGATAACTGACGTTGCTTTTCTTTTTTGGCACCAAGTCTTCGTCTTTGGTGATTTTTTTCTTGTTCGCTGCTCTTTTTTGTCAGTGTTGTTACCATCGAGTCACTCCATGTGCAGGGGCGTGGTCTGCTTCGGCAAACTGAGTAAGAATGATTGTGATAACCAGTGGATAGCAGAGCTGCTATCTAGGCATGCTAGCATTAGCATGGATGCTAAAGTCATTAAAAACTCAACATTAACAAACTCAAAACTCAACAGAATTGTTATAGAATGAGTCAGATATTACAAACACCAAGTTACAGAAGTTTTACCTCCTTTAACTCATGAGTAATAACTCGATGAACTTTTATTAGCAGAGCTCAGCTCTACAGCGACTCACCTCCAGCTTAGACACTAAATAACACATAACCTCAGGTGACAAACTTAACCAAACACCACCAGATTCAGCAAAACAACTCAGATAAACCTGCTGATAGCCAGATTTGTACTAAAGTTACCTTACCTTAGAAACTCCGTAATTTGTAGTGTTTAAATCTCAACAGGTGATGAAGTCAAGCTCGCTAACTATCGGGCTACAGCTGAAAATCAAACATAACAGTTGGTTAAGACAAAATTTATACAAAGGCTAACACATACTGAAAAAAGCAGAATTTACAACATAAATGTCCACTAATAAAAAAAAAGAAAGAAGAGGAAAAAGAGATGAAAAAAAGAACGATTATGATTGGTGGATCACTGCATGCAGTTTGTGTCTGGCACCCAGGATGAAATTAAAGGAAACATCATCGCATGGCAGGACCTGCGATGTGATTGTTGCATACACATAGATCGTGATGATGATGATGATGATGATGCTCAAACAATACATATTACAGCTCTTAAAGGGATAGACTTGGCTTGCCGAAAAAATTTAAAAAAATATTCAGAGTAGTTTTATTTGGTTCTACTGATCCACCCGAACACCCGTAGACAGGAGGTTATTTAGTCCTAATATAAAGAAAAGATCAGGCGTAAATTGTTTTTAATGCACATTGTTTTTACTTTGATGCTTAAAACTCCTCCTGTACTCTATGACAGGAGACAGAAAAAGTTTTCATAGTTTCCCAGCAGTTTTTTCTTATTTATTTCAGCTTCAAGCTGATTTCATTTATCATTTCTTTTTTTTTCATTTAGCTGTCATCTTCCTTTTCATCTTCCTTGTCAACATAAGACCGATCTGTTTAGATTGATTTACTCTTGGGTATTTTTTGTATTTGAATCAATTTTTCTTTGGATTACAGCGCTGTGTGCATAATTTGTATTTATTCACTAAAAGCATTCCCTAAACATGCAAAGGTTTTTGTTTTTTTTAATTTACATACTTACAAACTCTCCAGCCCAGCGAACCTTATCATGACACACACTGTCTTTTTGCTGTGGTTGTTAACATGATCAGAGGCACTAATGTGGTGATTCTACCAGGCGAGTTAATCTTTACTAATGCATTCTGTTAACAGCTGTGTGTGTTCTCAACGCCAACTGTAAACCCTTTCAGCAGAGCACCACACTGCATTCAGCACCCCAGCAGTCAGTCCTCCATTACGCAGGAGGGATTGGGTTTATTATTCCACCCAGAAAGGCTTTAGACCAGAGAAACCGTGTCAGATGGAATCCATTTTGATTTTAAATGCAAATACCGCTGACACGCTCATTGCCACACTCTCCACTCGGGCACAGCCACATGGCCCTTTTGATGGGTGGAAAATTTCAAAGTCTCTAAACAAACTCAGACGGTCGGTCACAATGTGTCATGTCCACATGGTTGACCTTTGACCCCTTTACTGGAAATCTAATTTTGCATGGTTGACTGAGTTTAGGTGGCAGGTTTCCCCTCCCGCCTTTGAAACTGAATATCCCTCCTCATTTAAAACACATCAGTTTCAGATTAAAACTTACATTTTAAAAAAAAAATAAAAGTCATATACAGTTTTTATTCTCATTTTTCTCTCTCTGTCGACTTTTTTTTTTTACTCTCTTTCTTTGGACTCCCTGTCTTGGTCTGATTTCCATCCCTCCACCCCCCAAATAAGCTCTTTTGACAGTGACATCAGCCAAGGTCAGTGCTTCATTTATAATCCATAACATTTCCATGCTATGGTTAAACCCGTTTTCATGGTGTAATGGAAGCAGGCCGGCGGGGTGCAAAGCTTGATTACTTCGATGATGATAATTTGTTTAATCAAGTGATTGGGTGGCTGAATGGAATGGCTGCATGACTGCTACTGTCCAGACCCAGCAGGATATCCTCTCTGTTCAGGGCAGGCTGCTTTCCAACACAAACTCTACAGGGGTTCTCACATTCATCAAAATACATTTGACAATGAAACTATGGAAAAGTGAATTATCTGCCTCCTTCAACAGGCCTGTCATAAACACCACTACAGTGAAATGTAAATTCAGGCTTAATAGAAAAACATGGCCGCTATAGTCTCACAATGAACTTTTCTCATAAACATTTCCAGGGATCGTTTTGGTGTCTCAGTTGTGGTCGCTTCATTTCAGATGTTAACAGTTCAAGTTCCTAAGAGGTCACATTCAGAATCTGGGATCAGTAAGATGAAGTCAGTCCTGCTCAATACAAATTATGGACAGCATGTTTGTAAAAAAACAGCAAATTATATGATCAGATTTACTCTTATTGGTGGAAGTACTTCTTAAATTATTGCATACATAGCTGCAAGTATTTTTATTATTTTTCAGTCATACAATCTCAAATTCAAATTCAAAATCACTTTATTTATCCGTTAGGAACTTCACTTGCGGAGGAAGCACCAATACGAGCCCAATAAAAACAGCAGCACAGTCATACAACACAATCGACATATGCAATAAATAAATACATTAAAAAACAGTTACAAAAACAATCGACCAATAGACCAATGTCCACACAGTCATTTCTACAAATCTACGATAATCTGAATTAGTAATAAGTATTTTTTATGTCATGATGATTAAATTTATACT
>JAPTGZ010000003.1:30862062-30875635 GCA_029814645.1 Fowleria isostigma
GTTGACATTAAAAAAGTATAAATATATACATAAAACAGTATAAAAAGTAAAAAAAAAACAAATAATAATAATAAAAGAAGTACCCTAAATAAAATAAGTATGTCTCTAAAAAGCACAAAAGTGCAGAGTATAGAAACAGTAAAAACATCATTATATAATAAATACCATGCTCACAGTACATAGTTCTACTTATGTCTGGCTGTCTGTGTTCTGTGTCGACAGTGCTTTGCAGTTGTTGCCCCGACCAGAGGTAACACAACTAATGTTTCAGACCATTTATGTCAACACCACACAGAGTATTTTTTATATCACAATATACATTGCAGGGTTAAAAATAATCACAATGTCACTTTTTTTTCCAGTATCGCACAGCCCTCCTTACTATCACACACACTTAACTTTTATAATTTGGGTGTAACAGACTCATCATCTGAACCAAGGTCTCTCTTTGTAGAGAATTCAATTGATGGTCAAGAATTGCCCAAACCACTTTATCTGGCGACCTTTAGTAGATGGGGTAGACATACGATTTTAGATCTCTCTGTGGTCGACTGTGCACACAAATATTCATTTCAATTGCCTTGTCCAGCAGCAGCACCTGTGTGCAGGAATGGTTGATATTGTAGGCCTGCTGTGGCTTGAAAGACCGCATTCATCCCCTTCCAAAGCACTGACTGACACACTGAGTACCTGACGGGGAGAGAGTGGGAGCTATTTATGTGCATGGGCTATGAGGACGGGTCACCGCTCGGGTCGAGGCAACAAGGTCGATAGCATGTGTGTTCATGAACGTGTCAGCTCATGTGTTATTGTATATATACTATAAGTCAGAGGTGAGGTGTGTGTTTATGTGCTCGACTGTTTGCCCGTGACGCAGGTGTGTGTGTGTGCACAGCGGAGTTTTATATAACAAACAGCATGATAGATCTCAACTTGGAGCCCAGCGAAGCTTTGAAGTGGAAAGTGTTGAATAATGGTATTCAGACAGGAATTTATTTGGTGATGATATAAAACAGCATTCCATTTGTCTGTCAGTTTATGTTGTATATAATTTAGAAAAGCTCTGCACTTTTAGTTACCTACAATAAGATCTGACCTGGAGCAACAACAGTCAGGTATGTAGGTATTTTTTACCCTTTACAATTAAATGGGCGGAAAAAACTACAGAAGTTAATACTGCACTTACAGAAATGGAGCTTAGATGATTATATACTGTATAATATTATATTATTGTATAATAATATATATGCTTTTCACAGCTCTGATGTGTATTCTATGGAAACAACACTTATCAAAGACCTAGCCAACCTTTGCCGGGCAAAATTGTTCAATTATTGAAAGTATTTAAGGACTTTTTAATCACTTAACATATCAAAACATTTACATAATTCAGGTAAAATATAGTTTTTCAGCTTTTCAGTGGCATCATATGTATTTTTTTTTGGACGTTCAGGCACTCAGCATTCATTCAGTATTAAAATCTGTTTTGACAAATGACGATGATTATGGACTTTTTTTTGTATATGTTAGGAAATTATTTAATTTTCACTGAAAACTGCATAAAACATGTGAAAGAAAAGAAAAAGGAAGTTAGATTTAAAAAAAAAAAAAAAAACCTTGGAAGTTGCCATAACATTAGGGTTAATAGTTTACCAGTAAAACTCATAGAGTTTAAACAAATGACAGTGGTTCTGGCTTATTTTTATGTTCAGTAAATCATTTATTTTTGCTGAAAAGGTCACTTTTTCTTTACTTTTTGTATGTATTCATACAATAATTGGTTTTACATTTTTAGCTTTTATAAACAGCTACATCACCACTAAATTAAATATAGAAAAATACCTCATTTTTACTGAAAAATGCAGACAATAATAGTATAATAACTGGTGATAAATTATGTAGGAATGATTAAATGTAAAAGAAAAGTTCACTTAGATGTTGCCACAAAAATAGTTCTAGGTCTTTAATGTTTAAGCAGCTGGGTACCGATGGTACACACAGGAAATGAAGGCCATCTTATAAAGCTTTCCATTTCCAGACTCGAAGATGAAGTGTCCACATATTGGCGTTAAATGTGCAAAGCATCGGTGCCACTGGTGGGTGGGCGGGTGGGGGTCACAGGACACCAGAGCTTCGTCCCCTTTGATGAGACGCCGGCTTCTATAATTGGAGACTTCCTCAGCAGCAGTGTTGTTGAGAGGAGGCGCTCAGACAAACCTTTCAATAACTGAAACCTGCATTTATTTGTTTCACAGACATTTTAGTAGCTCATTATTTCCATACTGGCCTTTTTGAAAAACAAAATCACAGTTTAGGCTTGGATACTTGTTTGGAAACGATATACTGCAGCACTGTGTAATTTTATATGAAGTGAAATTGCGTGTGTACTTTCAGACACTTTATTTATTGATGTATTCCTGCAGTTTCCAAAGTGTTTGTAGACACCAGCCTGAGCTTCTGTAGAGGTGGACGATTCTTTTGTCTCCACTGGTATTTTCAACATCCTCGAATTTAACATACTATTTTCTAACTGTGCTAAATAATTCTGTGTAATAAATCATACTCATGTATAATCTGTACATGTCTACACATATAATTATGTGTGTATAGATGTACGGATGAGTTTCTCCCCTATCCAGCCTGTGGCATGATCAGCATGTGCACAGCTGTAAATAGTATTCATAGGTTTCTTGACTTGTCTTTATTTTTGATTTTGTTCTTTTTTGCTCTTGTGTGCTTTATTTGTGCTCCACTATCATTGCTGTAAATTTAGAATTTCCCCTTGTGGGAGTAATAAAGGAATATCTTATCTGATCTCTTATCTTTATTTTCCAAAAACCGTGAACAGAAGTATGCAAAGCTATTGAAACACTCAATTTGACCTTTTCTATGTGCTGTTAGAGGAAAAATGTCTAATGTGACAAACTGCTGCGATATCCCATCCAGCCTAATAAATGAGCAACTCATCACGATGTGTTACACATGATAAAGATGGTATCACAATACAATGATTCTGCGATACTTGATACATTGCAAGACAATCATCTACAATAGATCATGGGTTGTGTAACTAAAGAGGAAAAACACATCTAAAAAGACAAAAGGAAGTGTGTATTTAATCACTGCCCTGTGGTGTAAGTTGGACAGACTCTGACAAACTCAGGGTTCCCATGTGTCCTGGAAAACCTGAAAAATGATTGACCAATTTTCCAGTCATGGAAAACATCCTGCTCCTTTAGTTTAGTTTATTTCATTTCGACCTAATGCACTCCATGTACAGTGGCAATTACATACACATGTACAACAATCAATACTGTTCATATACATCTCATACATGTGTACACAAACATATATGGAAAGAATGTGCACACGTACCAATACAACAATAAGCAGACTTGTAGAACTTGCATTTAAAACTATACATAGTGAATTATACGGGAAGATCATTCATCTAGAAATACACAGAAACTGTACATGTAAAAAAACTACACAAGGAACATACACAGAGAGGTGTTCATTGTAAGTGTACATGGATATAGCAGTTATATTGCCAAACACTGTGTGTACACGACATGTATAACATACCATTCTACAGCAGGAGTCCTCACTAGTATACCACCCCTGAAGCACAGAAGCCTGAAAGGGAGTGAGAAGAAGCAGAGCTTATTTACTCCCACCCCTAGTTTCCTATTTAACAAGTGTGGTTTTTGAATGTTTAATTTTTTTTTTTTTTACATTTTTTCCCTTGTTTTTTTTTATTCTTTTTTTAAAATTCTAAATAAATAAATAAGGAAAATGAGAAAAAAGGTCAAATGTCCTGGGAACGGTTAATGCCTTGTGTGCCTAAACTGAGATGAAACTAAAGAAATTGTTTTTCAGTGGTTTATAGAAAATATACAAATATTTTTAGAGAAAGTGCAGGACAGAAGGTATGAGAAAATAGAAAGTTGATTTGTAAATTGTCCAGTTGAACATTGTAATTCAGTTTGTCGTGCTAATGAAAGACTCTGCTGTAATCTGTATGTGTTTGCATTATTGGATGGTACACTTGTCATAATTATTTTCATAGATATTTATAGGCTGTTCATCTAATGTCTGAGTAATATAACAGACACAATCTAGGAAAATGCAAGTTACAACTCTAGAAAAGAACACTTCCAAACAATGAGGGGGAATGGATTAGTGTACAAGTGTCATGTGGCCCGGGGGCTAAAACCGGCCCACCAAAAGTTCCAATCCAGAAGTTAAAAAGTGCAAAAATTACCCTGAACATATTAACAGTAAAGGGTGTCGAACTCAAAGTAATAGTATAATAACCAAGAAATAATGATTCCAAATTGTCTTCTTGGTGTAATGTGGAAAAAAATAATATGTCATTCTGTCTGTTAATAATGGCAACGAATTTTTTTTCTCTTTGACTTACTGCAAAAAAAATTCAGTTCTGAAAATATTTACATAAATCATTTAACAACAAAATATCAAAAACCAGAACAAATATGAGCAACCTAAAATTAAACAAAATTAAGTGCAATTTTAACAATAGTGTACCTGTTTTGTGCCTTGGGAGGTCTGAACTGTAATGCACATGTATAGATCATAAGTTAAGGCATTATATAAATAGAATTGTACTCATTTTTCTTCAGAAATTCCCACTTTTTCAGGTTATTCACAGCTTTTTAGTTTAGTTTGTGAAATGTAAATATTCTCCTAATTTAATGCTATTTTTTGCACTAAAAATTTTGGAGTCATCATTGTTTATAGGCTATTATGCTATTATTTTACTGATCCGGCCCACTTGAGATCAAATTGGGCTGAATGTGACCCTAAAAAAAAATGAGTTTGACACCCCTGGATTAGTGTAAGACTGAAAAACTTGTCTCTGTAGCAGGTGAAAATGTCCTGGAAAATAGTTTCAGGGAAAGAGTGGGAACCTTGTAACTTCTATGTCCACATATACCATGAGTTTTAATAAAAACGTCAATATATGGCATCCATAACATATTACAAGAGGAAACAACAGAAGTTCACTACTGGTCAAAAGTTTTAGAACACCCTAAATTACCCATTTTTTTAAATTGAAATTTAAGCATTTTAAGTCCAATGAACCCCTTGAAATGGTATAAAGTTAAGTGGTGAATGCCAGAGGTTAAAAAAACAGGTAAGGTTAACCAAAACTGAAAAATTTCAGAATTATACAAAAAAGCCTTTATCAAGGAACAAGAAATGGGTTGACAACTTAAAGCAGTTCTGCAGCTATGGAGGTTGATAAAACCTTGAAAGTTGGTGCTACCAGTTCCTACAGGTGTTTCTACACATTTATGGAAGTTCTGCAACAGAGTTGGGAAGAACTTTCTGAGGAATATTTGATTTCCATTGATGAAAGAATGCCACAAGTGTGTTCAACTGTTATATCTGCCAACGGTGGCTACATTGATGAGTCAAAAGTTTAGAATACATTTTGGTTTCTAAATTGATTCCATGATTTCTTTTTAACTTAAATTGTTTATTTGTTCTATGCTTTATTTCGGAGTACACTGAGACATTAAACTGCATCATTTTCAATGAAATTCTGTCAAATGGGGGTGTTCTAAAACTTTTGACCAGTAGTGTATATCATGTATTGTAAAATTCCTGAATCAATATTTTATCCAATCACAAAAAAGTCCAAGTTAAGATGCCAGATTCCAAAATGCAAAAAGATTCTCTGTCCATCCACCCTCTGTCTACTTAGCAGGCTAGTCCAAGGACATGAGATAAAGAGAGACCTGTTTTCTCTCCTCCACTCTCATACAGATGGTCTTGGCACTCAGTGTAAGTATTCCTCTTTCCCAGCTTTTAAACCAGGAAAGTCTGCCTGTCTGCTGACAGCAACTGAACACAGCGGAGCCTTAGTTCTGGGCCGCATGCTAGTCAACTAAACCCTGTATTTCTGCATCAAGTGAGCAGGGAGTGTGCTGGCACAGAAATGTAGCTAACACAGTCACACATGCAGTTAAATAGAGGTGGATGTATACTGTATGCACACATTCCTGCTCACAGAGCTGAGTATTACATAGCAGGCCTGAAAGATGAGAGCCCCTGTCCGGGCAGCGTAGGGGGATGTTCTACGGCCTCTATATTCTCCTGCCTCTAATAAACGCCTTGGCTCCTGGGAGGATATCTGCAAAGTTAATAGCATAAGTATTAGTTTCCTGCTCTTGCGTAAATGAAAGTCTACAGTCATATAAAGTGTACATCTGCAGGATAGGAGTTAAGCTAAGTGAATATTAATGCGATGCTGGCAAAAATATTCTGTTTGGGGGCAAAAAGACCAATGACAATGCAGCACTGACAGAGGCCTAACAGTGTCGGAGTGGAGAAGGGTCACTGAGACCTTTTGGAGGGAATTAGCTTTTGTGACAGTGGTAATTTTCTCCCCAGATTAAGTAGGTGTGTGCTGCGTAGATGTGAAAGGCTGCAGGGTCAGTAATTTTTATCACAAAAATAAAGACGTTGGTGGAAACTGAGAATCTGTGAGGTTGGCATGAGAGCCAGAGGTGCTTATTAATTAAAGCAAAAAAGAAAAAAAAGTGATGATGCTTATGTAAATTCAGTTTCTGTTGTGTGTGTTTCTGTTTATGTCAGTAATTGCCTTCATCTGTGGCTTCCAAATGCCCTCTATTTTTGTTGATTTTAGCTTTTCTGCAGTCCGCTGTCTGTGAGCTGCTTTACAGCAGGACAATCATAAACACACAGGTTCCCTTGGGGGCTTCAAAGTCCTTGGAAAGTGGAAAGGTGGACATATAAGTTGTTACAGGCTAAAACAATTACTGTATCGAGTAAAACAGAAGCAGATATTGAATTAAAAGGCAGGTCTTCTACAGTGGTGGAGTTGGCACAAAACAACTGCTCATAATATAAGGTGGGAAGAAAGTGTCTATGTCAGTGAAGCGTAATGAACATGTAGCTGAACAAATCCATAGTGTATAATCACTATACCATAATAAGTTAACTGTTCACCTGGATTAGTCATTTAAGTGTTATTATCTAACCTCAGTCTCTGGAAGTGCATGTGTGTGAAAGGAGTGATATGTTTGTTTGTTTGTTTCTTTTTAAATAGAATTCATTTTAAAACATTTCCCTGTGGTCTAAATAAATTGTAAATGCTATGCTTGGGTCTGACTTCTTCATTATTTGTACTCCACAGGTCCATCTTCAACCCTATTCCAAAGTAATGACACCAGAAAGGTGATTTTGAACGCTGGCCCTTTAAATGCAAATGAGCAACTTCACACCCCACCCCCTCCAGGTTGGGGTGTGTACTCGGAGAAATGCTCATCAGAAGTCTAACTAGTTATGTAACTAATTATAGATGTAACAAATTACAAAGGAATTAAACAGTCAAAAGGGGTCATATTTTGCTAAACCCAATTTAATTAGTCTTTCATTTATTTGTGTATTTGGACCCTAATAGTTTATAATGTTTGAATGTGAATCCTCCAGGTGTTGCAGAGCTATGAATTCCTTCTTAATATGTTGTGTCTATAACTAGTGACATCACGACATTTGCACATATAAGGTCAAAACTTCAGACAAACATTTCTCCGAGTATGACCTAATTGTTCGTCAGCAGCAGCGGTTGTAGTCAATACTAAAAATATGTCCAAACTCTGAGCCAATTACGTAAAATGTTCAGTTATTGGATTTATTAATCAACACATGTCAGAGCAGCACAGTCAACAACCTGGAGGGGGTGACGTGTGAAGTGGCTCATTTGCATTTTAAGGGTGAGCTCTCAAAACCACCTTTCTTGTGTCATTATTCAGAAATAGTGTTGAAGATGGACCTGTGGAGTTAAATTAACAAAGAATTCAGACCCAAGCATAGCATTTACAGTTGATACAGACCACAGAGAAATGTTTTAAAATATATCATTCCATTTTAAAAAGCAAAATATCACTTCTTTAACACAAAACAAGATTTTTCTTTACTATCTTTGACTAAAACCATGGTTGTCTTGGCTTGTTAAACAAACTTGACGGAGATCATGTGTGTAAGTGTCTTACCATTGACTGCCAATCATTTTTTTTCTAGAGGTTGATTCCATAGGATCCAGTATAAGGACTGGGACTACTATGATTCTCTATAGAAGTGTATATAACTATGATAAAGATACATCTATGTGGACACTGACATTTAACATGAAACCAGTCACTGTTGGAACACCTCTACTTCCTGCAGAGAGTTGAGTTTGTAGAACTCTTCCATTTATCAGTTCTGCTTAAACAAACACCGGCTCTTATTCATACAGCTGCTACATTTGTGTGCACATGGCTCCACTGTGTTTGGAGTCAATGCAAGTGGTTTGAGATGTGGTATTCATGATATGGGTCGTGCTATTACTCCTAGCTAAATGGAGAAACTCCAGACTTCCTATGCTGTGCCTTACTGCTCCCAGGTTACTGAGAATTTTTGAGATACAGAATATGAAACCTGTTTTATATAACACACTTAAATCTCTCTCTCTCACTCTGTTTGCTCCTCTCCTCTGTTCAGCTCAGGCTTTTTCTTAAGCTTCATATTTCTTCCCTGTCTGGAGGGTAGAGAGCTGCTGTGCTGCAGCAAATCTTACTGTTCCCCCCCCTCCTCAGCTCCAGAGATGACTGGAAGGTGAAGCCCATTTCCCAGTGTCTAGGGTTTCACAGCTGACAAAGAATCTAGGCTTTCCCGAGCATATCAGAGCCGTTTAACGGTGCTCAGGAATTTCCCCAATTCCCATCCGGTGGACCGGCAAGCAGGGAAGCACACAGTGGGGAGGAGATGGGGCGGGATTCGGCACCAGTGCTTTCAAGGACTGGGTCTTTGGAAGGCTAATTTTTGTGCAGAATGCAGAAAGATACGGTCCATGAGGCTGGATACCACAGCTCTGAGGTATTCCTTAAATAGGGTCATGTTGAAGCCACATGAGCTCCGCATTGTTCGACTCTTTATGAGTTCTGGCAGGTCTGAAGGAAATTTTAAAGTGAGGAGGTTTACATCGAGTGTACATTAAATCTAATCAGGTCCTCCTGAGAGCCTCTTGACAGAATCAGACAGCCTTTAATTAGAGTGGTGAAATATTTAGCAGTCTGAGATTAAGTCAGTCAGCTGTAATGTATTGCAGGATGTGAGAGAATCTATATTCTTAGACTTACGCACTCTCATGAGCTTAACCAGCAATGACAACCTGAGGTTATTCTTTTTTTTTTTTTTTGTCAATTAACATGATCATTTTGATTACAACAATTCAAGTTGTAGGTAGATGTGCACTCTATATTTATTTTATATTTCTTATATACAATCATGGATGAAAATTATTAGATCACCCTATGTTTTCTAAAATTTCCTGTTCATTTTAATACCTGGTACAACTAAAGGTACATTTGTTTGGACAAATATAAAAATAACAACAAAAATAGCTTTTAGTAGTTTAATTTCAGAGCTGATATCTATCCATTTTTCATGGTTTTCTTGATAATAACCAAAATCACATTAATTCTTACATCAATATCTATGGCATTGTACTGACAAAAACAGTGCTTTTAGACATTCCGTGTTTTTTTTTCTGTCTGTTTTAGTCACATGATACACACAGAAGTTAGTACTTGATTACATAAATACTGCTTTTGATGACTTTTGAAGGTCTACTAATTTTTACCTTGGCTGTATTTTTACTCCACTTATCTTAATAAATACTTTTGATCCTGGTACTCTTATTCCACTGCTGCTCCTGTATTCTGCTGCAATTTCCCCAGTGTGGGACTAATAAAGGTTTTCTTATCTTAAGTTTTGCTGCTTACTTACTCTTCTGGACACAGGTTGCAGTCATTGTGGAGGGTACTATTGCTTCAGTCAGTCGTTTGTCAGTGTGTCTGTTTTCCCTGGAAACCATGAAAGTGACTCTCTTCCTGTGAGGAAGCAATCCTGCAAATGAGGAAATCATAGCCACGCTCTGTCGTGTCGTATTTATGAGTGGTATGGAAAACAGAGGAGCATGTGGTGTGGGTTCAAGAGCACCATGTGTGCTGATGACATGGTGTGAGTTAAAACAATATACAGCTCAAGATTACTCAGCCTTTATAAAATTATCTCCTGTTTGTGTCGCATATGGGTTGAGTTTGAGCCGTCGAACCAGACTACTTTTTGGAAGAGTGAAAAACATGCTGATAGTTTATTTGTTCCCTCTTTTCTCATTTCCATTGTGTCCATTAACCCTAAATCCCTCTATGTTTGAGTTCTTGATAGCTTCTCTGTAGGCAGAAAATATTCTAGCTGTGCACAGAGAAGGGAGCTGATTTGTCATATGCTGTATTCATAAAAAAAAATATATATATTTATATATATATATATGTATATACTGTATATATAGGTGTATTTGCTGAGCCAGTCACCCAGCAAGTGTGTTGAGCAGCAGCACTTCCACAAAGGTCTGCTGCAGTGAGACTCGACTTGTTCTTTATGCAGACATAAAGCTGTGCTAATGCGCCACTAAAAGGCTGATTTACTCATTTTAATAACCAAGTGTCAGATCCTTTTTCCTCATGTGAAAGTTTGGCTGCTTCTTATTCCAAACAGTCACATTTCAGTCTTCTTTTGAGCAATACAGGAGTCACCGAAAACGTAAATATTCTACAGCTATCATCAACCTTTTAGCATGTCAACTCACAAGATCTGTCTGTATGCTGCTTTATCAGTGGGAAGCCAAAAGTAGCTGGTAAAGACATTTTAAACATACAGCAAGTGAGGAGACGCAGATGTTTTTACTTGGGATCTGGCAAATCAAACCAGGGGCTAAAACATGAGTTATTATTTAAGTTTTATATGACAGGAAGCAAAAAAAGGAGTCTGTAGGGAAGTCACTCAGCATTGCTTTGTCCCACATGAACCTGTTAGAAGTATCGAGCAAGCATATTAACAACTTATTTGGGACCATGTTAGAGCTGGGAGCAGATTAGAACTCTATTTTTTTGGTCTACCGGGGGGAAATTATGACTTTTTCTGATTTTCACTGCACTTCTCATGTGCAGGTTATTTATTGACTACTACCTATACTTTTTTTTTTTTTTAGCAAATTACTTAAACAGCAGTAAATGTCAAATTTATTGGCTACTAACAATATGACAAATAAAATAAAACTTATTGTAAGAAAATATTGACAACAATGCTTGTGAGAATTGTTTTTGTTTTGTATTAATTGCTGGAGTCTGTACCGAACCAGCAAGTTCCATTCGAGGGGGATAATTGTTAGCCATCTCTGTAGCATGCATTTTACTTATATTTAAACATTGCAGGTGGTGTGATTTAGATAGTACACTAAACCATGTCGCAGTTTTGATAATATTTCAATTAAATGTTCCGCCCAAGAGTAAATTCACCTGCACATTTGCTCTTCTAGAAGATGGATGCTGCAACTGATGTAAATTAAACCTCCTTGTCCTTGTTTTTTGTAATGAAGAAATATGACCCAGTACAAGTGTGTGGACTTATGATGTGTATACATAAAAATGAAGAATATCAATCACAATCTCGGATGTTAATGGTGCACATCCATATTAGCAGACCTTTCACTTTTTATGAGGCTCTAAGGTGCAAAAACCCCTGTAGGTTTGAGTTGGAAACCCCTACTGCTCCTGCCAGCCCCCTTCATGGAGGGGCTTGAGCCCTGTGGAATGTTACGTATGCCTTTCTATGTTAGACGGCCGTTTGTTTTGGAACAGGAGACGATATGAATCTGAGCCGAATGCACCCACATGCTCGGCTTGTGCTGAGGGGGCCTTTCACCTACTCAGGCAATGTGATCTAATCCTCTAGAAAAGGATGAAAAGAGCTGGTAGTTAGCTGAATTTTCTATAGGATGTCACATAGTGTTTAGTAGGTAAAAATAAACGTCTCAAAGGCATCATCTGGTCACAAATTTATGTAAATCTACTTGACTTTATCCAACATTTTCTGAGAGTTTATTTTTTAATCACTGAGTCATTAAACATTTTATACTTCTGAGAAATTCTTCTTTAGATGATGACATGTAAAGGGCTTAGGAACTACACGTCTTGTATCTAACATAACTAAAAATTGTGACTTGGTACATTTTGCATTGCCAAATAGTGAGCACTTAAAACTTTTACTTGTCAGTGTTATCTGTCTCTTTTTGGGTGTTTTAAATACATGACCACCATTTAACCACCATTATCATATATTAAAGGTTCAATATTATTCACACATTTTCTCATAAACTTAATGTTAGAGCCTGTTTTGTGGTGGGAATTGGTTTCTTGTTGGTGTTACCTAACTCCATTTATAAATTAAAATTAACTAGAATTGCACATTTATAACTTCTTGATGTTCTTTCAGTATAAACTAAAGAAGGTTAAAAGTTAACTCAGCCTTTTTTATCCCCATAGGGAAGTTCAGTCTCTGTATTTTACCCGTTCTAACGCATACATCCCTTAGCACTAGCATTAATGATTAGCATTAGCATGTAGCCCGTTAGAAGCAGTGAACTTCCAATAAAGAAAGTGTGCAGGTTTTGTGTAATGAATACAGTTTTTGGTTTAGAATTAATTTACCAAAATAACATGTCCACAAGTGACTCATGAGCATGTGCAGATTTTGATTCTTGAGAAAATTAATTTAGCATATCCAATGTCTTGTTAGATTAACAGATCCCACCTCAATGGGTGTATATCTCTTTAGCGTTTCACCTTACGACAGTGTTTCTCAACTGGGACGACATGGGTATAGGGACGTCGGGGGGGGGGGGTGTTTGGAATGAGAAAGCTGAGAGGGGGGCATTCAGGCACAAATTAGGGGCATTAATCACTGTTGTACAGTACAACAAGTAGTACCAAGTAGCTATATAACCTACCATGTCCTCTACAAAAAAGGTCTGTGGCCTTATCTATAGGATAATTTACATGTACCCCCACACCAAATTTGTTTTCGGTGGGCACCAGGTGTCCAATGATGAGGTGAGGGGGGTTTTACCTACTGAGCTATATAACCCACCACCATATCCTCCACAGGTCCGTTATGGTTGCATTTTTTTTTTTTTTTGTGGAAAGGCGGGAGGTGGTAGGAGGTTCCTGATGTCCTTAGTGGCCGCTTGTACAAAAAAGCTAAGAAACACTGCTTTAGAATAAAGCACTTTTCTCCCACTACCATTTCCCCTAAGTGGCAGTAACTCATAATTTCATGTTGTGTGTTTTATGAAAGGCCACAATAAAGGGAAAAAAAATGTGAATCAAATACAGGATCTGCAAACATATACGAATAGACAAAAATTGCAGTAGTAATCTTGCAAAATAGTGAGCTGAAATGTATGAACTAAACTGTTATAACCCATTTTGTCCAGTGAAGGAGCAGTCTCCAAAGGCCTGGATGTGTAAACTGTAAATGCCAACCCCAGACTAACATACTAAGTCATGCTCTCTTTTGCATTTCCTCTCTGTGTCTCTGTCTCCCACCCACCCACGTTACCCACCCCAACTCAGCTGGAGTAGATCCAGACCTTAAGGGCTCAGAGAGAGTTTGATTTGTGTCGACTTCCTGCAGGAAC
>JAPTGZ010000003.1:31247044-31259586 GCA_029814645.1 Fowleria isostigma
CACCCCCTCCCTTTCTCCCAGTCTTTAATGGAGCAACCCAGACTGTTCTGTCAGAGCTGTAATGTCATCCTGCTTCGTGATATTCCCCTCTGCAATCTGCCTCTCTTGCCGCTGTCAGAAGCACTTTGCCTGTGACTGGGAGCCACACTGATCAAATGAAAACTTTGCAGTTGTTTGAAGGAGTGTCCCTGCATGCAGCATATATTTTGGAAAAGAAGCCTTTAAGTAATAATGAGTTTAACATGTGTGACTTGAGTGGAAGACAAAAATGGAAAAAGGTGTACATCTATTTCAGCTGGTACCAATTTACACACTTTTATAGATAGGTAAGTCTATCCACGCCAAGGTTCGGGCCAAAAGCGTGCTTATAAAACCTGTATAAAACTGTGGCTTTTTTTTTTTTTTTTTTTAACAGAGGTTTGGACAAATAAAAAGTCTGAATATGAATAGAAAAGTGTGTTAATGTGGAATAGAAACATCTTTTTGTTTCACCAACTTCTTGTTCTGACTATTAAAAGGGGGAAAAAAATCACAAAAATAAATTAGAAAATTCCTTCCCATTCATTCCACAATCCCCCAGTGTTGAGATTTTATCATTTTGGGCAAAGAGAGGGGAAAGTGATGACTGATTTATAAAGAGGATTTTCAGTGGTATTTGCATTCTGAGATTGTGTTTGCCTTCATTGCAGGGTTTTGGGAGTGTTTCTTCAGAACATTGGTTGGGGAACGAGTTTGTTTATCAGTTGACCAGCCAGAGGCAGTATGCGCTCCGTGTGGAACTGACAGACTGGGATGGACACCAGGCATTTTCACTCTATGACCGCTTCCAAATCGGCAGTGAAAAACAAAATTACAGGTAATAATCGCTCATGTTACTACTTGCAGACGAAGATGGGATAATTGTTATTTCAGGCAGAGGAACACACACACCGTTTTTTTGTTTTTTTTTCCCCCTGACTTTATTACAGATTTTTATAGTGGCTGGCCAAGCTGTGATCAAAGAGATCATGTGTTCTCAGTCTGTTTCTGCAGAATTAAATAGAAACGATTAAATAAAGTCACATATTCACACCACATGGGAATGTGATACAGCCGTCAGTCTCCAAAAAGAAAAGTTAATTTGCTGAGTTTTTCATTTTCCTCTAGTGATCACCACATGAGCAGACAGTGGTGGAAGAATTCAGTTCTTTGAATTAATACCAAACTGTGAAAATATGCCACTACAGCACAAGATGTGCAGTAAAATGCTGCATAAGGTTTTTTTTTTTAATTTGTTTTTTATTCATATTACTTTGTATGTTGAATTTTCTGCTGTGCATTTTTGAGGCTGAGCTTATTCTAACCACATCGTTGTCCGTGTATATTTATTGTTTATGTACTACTGGCCAGTTTAATCAAGAACAATTCATCTTATTCTATAAAATCATCTAAATTAGTAGTTTACAGTTGTGTGATTGCCACATACACATAAAAAGCCATCCTTTTATTAAAGAAAAAAATATTTTTTTATCTTTGTGGATTAGCTGGAAAAATGCATCACCACAAAGGTTTTAAGGGGTTTATTCATCATGAAGAAAAAAAATATGTCAAATTTGCATCAAAATTCAAAATCCAGGTACTGGTGTATAACCTGATGAGTTTTATTGTTAATTTTATGTAGTATATCTACTTTCACATTTAAAAAAAAAGACCTAAAAGGATCATTATTGTTAAAAAAGAAGAGGTTCAAAGTTATGATAAAGATGTCAGTGTATTGGATTATAGAGACATGTACTAAATGTATTCCCACTAACGGTCCATTGGATTTATGTGACCACTAGAGGGAGTCATGAATCACTCTGTCGGTCTCATATAGTGAGGAAAACTAACGTGACAGGGCCTTTGACCAAAGAGTCAGACAGTGACCAAATTGGATGAGAACCACCAAGAAAGAGTCAAAGAAAGTGACAGAGATAAAAGCTAGAAGCAATGTTGTTTTCACCACTGGACACAGCTCTAAATGAAAAAAACGGAAATTGATCGCAGAATTTCTTCTACATGGGTGAGTTTGACTATAAAGTTTATGAGGGTATAAAGTTATTATGTGATGTTATTATCTTTGCTAAGGTGGCTATTTGTTGATCCACTGTTTATATTAAACTGTGACAGTTTTGACCTTATTTAATTTTCTCAATAGATCTTCAGTGCATCTACTGACAACACGTACTGTACAGAAAGCAGCGGTGCTTTATGATTTTATTGTGACTGTTTTCTGTTTAAAGTCAGAGGTGAGCTAACAAAACTCTAATGTAAACTATCAGCTGACATAGATTATCAGAGGCAGTGTTATTTTGATTGACTGGTACAAAATGATGATACAATAATATAGAGGTGTGTAAACAATAATACATATAATTTATACCTTATTGAACGAGTCCATGGATACATAGCATTGATTGTTGGTGTGTTCTAAGTAGCACTACAACAACTAATTGATTAAATTTATCCAAATTGATTCTTAAAAACATTAGCAATAAAATCGGCAGTCGATTTGTCGGGTCTTGAGTACGTTCATATAGAAGCATGCCTGCATGCTGTGTAGTATAACAGAGGAAAACAGAGGAGCATAGCTGAGACTTCAGATGCTGGGCCACATTTTTAAAGCAAGGCTTATATTATGTTCCTGGTGGGCACAACAACCATGCTTAGGCAAAATATAGTGCACCAGAAATGTAAAAAAATTGAATATGGGGGAAAAACTGGCCAAAATCCCATGGCAAACTGCATTTTGGGAAAACGGGGCTGTCATGGCCACCAGGAACATAAACCTAGCTTAATATAGCTTACGTCTCATGATTACTTTAGCCCACTAGTTAGTTAGACGCTATCATTGTAATTATAACATTTTTATACATCTCCATTCAGGAGACTGGAGCTACTACTGGAGCTGGTTGAAGACTATAGCATCCTAGTCATTAGTGACTTGTCTACAGTCTATGCTGCTTTGGGTTAAATGCAGATCTTTGAGAATTGAGTCTTTTGTGTTTATCTGACAAATCAATTAGTTATTAAAATATTCTACAGATTAATCAGTTATTAAAATTACTGTTAGTTGTAGCCGTAGTCCTAAGTGTGTTCTTATACATGACTTCCCCTGCTCTTGAGTTTGGAATATCAATACTCCATAGAACTTTTGTAAAAATCACCAAAGCTGTCAGATAGATGTAAAATAAAAAGACTTAGTAAAAGGCACAATATTTGCCTGTGGGCTGAAGTGAAGTGGGAACAAAAAGCAAATAAATAAAAACTTAAATTTGTACATAGTACTTGGGTAGATAGTCTTAGTTACGTTCCACCACTGTTGATAAGATCACAAACAATTATGTCTTAAGCATCTACGTCAATGAAAGAAGGTCCTTAGAGAACAAGGCCAAAAGGTAATCAATTAAAATGTTCTGATTATCATCATCATCTATTTGTAGATACCATGAGCTTTTGTGACATTTCAGTTATGTCGGTCCTGTTATGTAATTCTATGATGTGGTTTTTCTCATTGCAAATTCCTTCCAAACCAAATGTATCCCATGTCAACGTCTCGTCGTTGTGAACTTTCCTTTGACTGACGCTTTGTCCTTGTCTGTTGCGGGGGTGAAGGTTTCTGTTTTCTTTTGAGGGGGTTAATGATAACAGGCTTCAAACTGTGGCAGATGCTTGGCCTCCTCAGATGTGGAAAACTACTGCAAATTCCACAGAGTTCCAGGCAATTGCTGGCCTCAGAGGTGAAAGTCTGACTTCTCCAATTCTGTAGTTTTCAGTGGATTGCTCATTCTTCCAGATAAGAGGTTGCCTTAGTTGCAAAATGTCCCAAGTTCAACCTCAAGCGATGATATAAAGGAAAAAACTCGAAACGGACTAGTGTGAAAGTCTTTACCTCAATCCTCCCATTCTTTGCACCCAAGCCTCCAGTGAAGAATATTGGTTTCAAGTGTTTTCCTACGGAGAGAGGCCTTGTTGCCATATCTCATTTTCTGGATTGAGTTTTCGATGACAGGGTTTGAGGTTTCTGTCTTGAGGAGTTTTTACCTGGAATGGACTCTGTGGTTTTCTCTGAGGACTAGAGAAGTGGATTTTAATCGAGTGGAGGGGATCAACTCGTTACATTGTTTTGAATTTCATGCAAAGTTAAGGTTTTTTGTGACCACAATGTGAAGATCCAGTGTTCCCTCTGCCCTTTCATGGTTTCTAGTGTTTAACTTTGACTTTCATTTAAAATGACTTAGAGCTTATCATAGAATATAAATATGGGAAGTGCAGGGCCATATGTACAGTAAAAGAAGCGGGGTATTGGACTTCTATAGGTTTTCCATGCAACAAAACAGCTAGTAATATGGGCATATACAGATCTGTCATCTGGTTTTCTTGCTCTTCATTAAAATATTAACATATTCCAATGATAGTTCATCTACTTTTTACAGTATAGATTAGGTAACACCAACCACTAACACTTTTCTAGTAATGTTGTAGTCAAGACCAGCTAGACCGAGACCAAGACACTGCCGAGACTGGAGGGTATCAAGACCAAAACAAAACTAAGACCATGACCATGACACACTAAGGCAAGACCAAGTCCAAGATCAAAGACAGACTAGAGTTAGAATTGACATAACATGATTACTCATACCAATTGTAGAGCAAAAGGCATTGCTGTAAAGTGTCATGACTAATTAAATCAAATTTATGTTATCTTTTCTATTACCGTATTATTTGGACTTTAACTTGCACTTTTTTTATGGTTTGGATGGTCCTGCGACTTATACTCCAATGCGACTTATAAATGTTAAAATATATATTTTCACATGTTTTTAAATATGATTTTCACACTGACCAACATGAACAAGGAGTAAACATTACCTACCACCAGAGGGTGCTCTAAGCTTGCGACAATTACTGGTATCTGCAACACCGGTTTGTTCTTAGGTGGTTTCATTGGGGTTTTTTTTGTGTTTTTTTCTGCGGACCTCCCCCAGAGGACTATTCACTGTTGTAACCAACCCTCCCTCTACAAATGTGCATATTGCTTCAATGAAGGCAAAAAATAGTGATTGCGCTCAACGTCAGATACAACTAGATTCAACTGACTAAATTCTGTGTCTATAATAAAAACACGGTCCTGAGGCAGACAAGGGATCTAATAAACTGAACAAGCATACACCGACAGGTGCAACTTATACTCCAATGTGACATTATGTTTTTTTCTTCTTCGTGATCTATTTTTTGACATGTGCAACGTATACTCCGGTGCGAATTATAGTCCAAAAAATACGGTATATTGTCCTTTTGTCTTGAAGATGCTTAATAAATAATGGTACTGTTCTGTGATGATGTGGTTTTTGTACAAAACCCATCAAGACCGCTGTGTCTGAGACGAAGACAAGACCCGAGACCACATAAGTTGAGTCCATGATAAGACAGAGACCACAAAAAATTTGTCTCAAGACCAAGACCCGACTCAAAAACTACATCACTACTGCTAACATCAGGTGTACCTAATAAAATGACTGTTGAATGTAAATATTGCCCCTGTGGTCTGTCTGTCCAACATGGGCTACAAATGCAATTCTGCCCTTCCTGGTTGTCATGTGTGAGTTATTATTGCCTTCCTATCAGCTTGAGCCAGTCTGGGCATGCTCTTCTGACCTTTGGCCTCAGAGAACTGCTACTCACTGGGTATTTTTCTTATTTTTGGACCATTCTCTGTAAACCCTCAAGATGGCTGATCATGAAAATCCCAGTAGATCTACATTTGCTGAAATACTACCAACCTATCCAAAATCACCTTCCCTCCCTCCATTTTGAAGTTTAGTCACATGACCTTGACCATGTCTATGTAACTGAAAGCACTGGGTGGCAGCCATGCGATTTACCTGTTAGATATTTGCATAACTGTGCTGTTGAACCAGTGCACTTAGCAAGTAAAGATACTTAAAGCAACACAAGAGTAGGTTTCTACTTTTAAACTATATTTTCCACATCATTTTGGTGGTACAACAACTCACATTAGGTTCAATTACACTTTGGTCATCACTCTACAGTGCTTCTGTGCCTTTCACTGGCACTGTGTAAGTTTAGGATATCTACATGCGTCTCCAAAAAAACTACAATTAAACTGCTTTACAGCATATGTCACACCCAGGTAAACAAAGTTTCGAGTGAGTGAAAGCTACAAGTAGGCTAACAGTCATGGCTGATGTAGCCAGAAAAACAGGTAGAAAAGAGGGTAAGGCTGTTATCTGAAGAGTCAAAGAAAAGAAAGTGTTACATTAATACAACAAGAGCCCAGATGTGAACTGAAAGTGGAGGAGGGATGCCACAGTGCATGCACACACAGGTACCAGAGTTTGGACATACTGGCTTGAGTGTTTATGTTCACGGTTATGGAATAAAAGAGACAAACTCTGGTGGAACATTCACTTCCAAAAGAATTTTGAGGACTGTTGTGGCATAGTTTTTACCGACACATGGCTCACTGAACAAAATCACATCTTTGAACACACGAAACCCTGGTCCGACCGAACCGTAATACCAGGTAAAACACAGGGAGGAGGGGTCTGTGTGTATATGAATAAATTATTCTGTAGCTCTATTATTATCACAGAGGTTGAGAAAAGTTAAATGAGACAAACTCCGGTGGAACATTCACTTCCAAAAGGATTTCACAACAACAGCAGACTTAGAGGAATTAGTAACACATTTTTACTTTCACTTTCTAAAGGAGATGCCAATTCACTGTTGTATGAGTGTAGAGACAGACCATCTCAGCAGAGGATCTGAACTTTATGTTGGGTAATTTTAATCATGTCTCCCTAATGAAGACTCGAGTACATTTATATCAGAATGTCTCCTGTCATGCCTCAGGATGTTTACTGATATCAAATGCAAGAGTATTTTTTACGACAGTTGTTACAGACAATACCATTTACTGACTTTAGGGGGACCCCGCGAACTGAATCTTATCTAATGTGGCTTCAACAGCCTGGGACCAACGTATGTCATGAATGATTTAATAAAACAGATGAAAGCCATATACTTTGGTACGCTAAGCTAACACTAAGCAGATCCAACAGTAACAGTAATTTTTCTGTACCACTCAAAACTCACTGAACAAGTCAAAGAAATGCACAAATATAGGCTGCATTATGAATGGAAGATTTTAAATTTTGTCTTTATTGTTTTATAACCCCGCCCCCTGAAGGGGAGGCAAGGGGCACTGTTTTTAGTTTGGTTTGTTTGTGTCTTTGATTGTTAACACGCTAGCAGCAAAACTACTGGTTGAATTCATACCAACATTGGTTTATACAGTAGACTGCCAGTGACCCAGAACAGACGACATAACATTTGGGGGAAAAGTAGGTCAAAGTTCAAATATTTTATGATTTTTTTAAAATCTTGCTTCCTATCCTATTTACTGTAATTGGCAACATTTCAAATGTCTATAAAAGCATCAATTTTGTTTCAGTTTACTTCAAACTTGGCACACATATAGAAGCAATTGATATGCTGACATCACCACATGCATAGACATGATGACATCAGCTGGATTGATGCCAAAATAAGCTGCAGTACCCTCTAGGGGCGGGGTTTTTTGTGCCTGGTAACCCTTTTTGTACGCTGTTTTCTGATTATAACTAGGTTTTATATTCATAAAGCTTCTGCTATCTGCTAATCCATTGTTTTCAGTTAGATTTAAATAATTCTGACAGAAACAAATGGCCCCAAGTTAATAGGTAAAGATTAAAAAAGAAAAGGTATTATTTCACTGTCAGCATCAGTTAAAATTTGTCTGTGCTAATTTTCTTAATTACCCTATAATTAGGAATTATTTAGTCTCAGTAATTACAACTAATGAGAAAAGTGGGTCTAAACAATCCGCATTTTGTTTCTTGAGTCAAACACCTCAACTCACTTTCATATGTACTTTTTCATAACCCACACATATTTTTAATGTTGAAACCTTGACCTTTTGTCCCATTAATATAGAAGAACAATGTTTTTGGTCCCACTGAGGTGGGAAAAGGGCATCCTCTGCTGTTTCTGCCTGTTTTCAATCCAACCAGATACCAGCATGTGGTCCAGTTGACATGCTGATCTCTATAAATAGATTTGTTCTTGAAAAACAGTTGTGGTATGATAATCACACATTGCCTCCTCTGAAACACAAGCCAAAACAAAAAAAAAGAAAAAACAAAAATGAAAAAATACAGATGGCCTGGCTGTAAACAAACTAAAACTGCCACTTTTCTGTCTTTTCAGCTTTGGCACCTCCAGGCTTTTTAAATGTCAAACAATCTGCAATAAATCCTCCATATTCATTTATTGCTGTGAAACGTTTGAAAAGCTTTTAGTCATGAGTGTCTGTCTTTCAGTTGGTTTTGGATTATTCTCTGTCATCTGTGGTGGTTTACTGGAACACTGTCTGTGTCAGAACAAGTCAGACAAACATTTATAAAGACTTCATGCACTACAGTCGATCTGCCTTGTTCTTCACACACAAACACACATGCAGTAAGCACACAAACAAGGCTCCAGACAGACACCAGTTGGAAAGCAGGCAGAATAATTTAATAGTCGAAGTCAAACAATGCACACAACCCAACATTCATCATAAACAATATTGAGCTCTACCAGGCCAGGCAGAAATGTTTGTCTTCCTGCCAGCTTCTGGTTTCACTTTAAGTATACTGTGAAGCAGAAATTACAGTTTGGAGAGTGGAGGAAGGTGTGCAATTATTCTTCTGTGATTTAAAGGGTTCTAAGCTCTTAGAAACCAAATCATGCACATGGGATAAATGTCATATTTATTACTGGTGCTCTTAACATTTTGCCTTGCCATTTCTCGTAATTCATAGAGCCAAGTGTTCAGTTGATGTTTCCATGTCGTTGTTAGGATGGAAATGCTTTGAAATGATAGCTCTTTATGTGACATCAGTGTCTGTCAGTTGTGTGGTATTCAGGGGTTGATGTCTTCATCAACCTTCAATCATAGCATGCTATATAGATTTTGATGGCGCCAATAAATCCAAGCATTCCTATAAGTATATGTAAGCCAAACAAATGAAAAGAACTATACTGATTCTCAGTAAATAATGGCAATAGGTCACATGCATGTATAGCTTTCTTTTTGTCTGGGTCAAACCCTATTTTAAGTAATGCTGTTCTTGCATAAAAGTGTTTGATCCCATGTTTCATAAATGTGACAACTCTTAATTTTGTGCTGTCAGTGCATTTATATTAGAGCTCCATGGTTCAGGCAAAAGTAAAACTTGCATACTTTAAAACTTTGAAGCCAATAGTCCTACATTATGTTCATACAACAGCGTCTCCTTATATCTGTACAGACCGCTGACATACATACCTGATTATCATCCAGAGATACTGATAGCAATCTGTCAAGGTCAAGTATATTGTGCAATAATGTTGTCATGCAAAATATTAGTTATATTTAAAGGGGTTCTATTTTGCTAAACCCACTTTTATTAGTCTTTGGTTCATTTATTTGTGTATTTGGACCTAATAGTTTATAAAGTTTGAATGTGAACCCTCCAGGTGCTGTGGAGCTATGTTTATATTCATTTTTGGCAAAAATCAAGTGGATTTCTACAACCTGTTTTAATTCCGTCTTAATTTGTTATATCTATAACTATTTATGCTACAACATTTGCACAAATAAGGTCAAGACTTTCAATGAACATTTCTCAGAGTATGACATAATTGTTTGTCAGCAGCAGCGGTTTCAGCAGTCCATACTGAAAATAGGTCCAAACTTTGAGTGAATTACCTAAAATGTTCAGTTGTTGGTTGGATTAACAAGCACAAGTGGCTGAACGGGACAGATAGAATGTGGAGGGGGTAGGGTGTGATGTGGCTGATTAATTTTTTTTTTAATGTCAATATTAAATTTTCATTACATAAAAAGACATACGAAAACACATAACAAAGGCGAAGTATGAAAAATGATGCAGAAGTGTGCTAACATCCATCATCAGGCCCAATTTTTCATGCTATGCACACTTGGTCCATACAACAGCACCAACAAAATTAAATTAAAGGGTCTCCTCAATGAAGGCCACAGAACATAGTTTATCATGTAGTCCAGAGAACATGGAAAGAAGGAACCGGGTCATGCAAAAGGTGCTTATATACTGTTCCAGGCCCATCCAGCAAGATGCGCCAAATCATTAGCCTTCATATAGTCGATGAAATGACCTATTTTGCATTTGAAGAGCCAGTGCTCAAACCAACCTTTCTGGTGTCATTACTCAGACGTAGGATTGAAGATGGACCTGTGGAGTTGAATCAGTAAAGAATTCAGACCCAAGCATAGTACTTACAGTTTATGTAGACCACAGGGAAATGTTTTACAATGCATAATTCCATTTAAAAAAGTAAAATATTACTCCTTTAAGTTATGTGGAAGATCCTGCACTATATCAACACTACAATGGAAGTGGAACATTTCTGAAGAAACACAATGAAAGAGCTGTAACAATATAAAAGCAGCCAGATAAAAGAATAAAATCTAGATTGGCTAAGTCTGCGCAGTGTAAGCTGACATCAGCAATGTTGATTTAATGTCGGCATAGAAATCCTGTTGACAACAGTTTGACTGGTCAACTTGGGTGACCCAACTTAGACGTTTCCCCAGTGAACTCAAACCTCATAAAATTGTGAAATGATTACTATTTTTTCCCTCCATTGTGAGTGGGGTCAGTATAATTGCAGAGGGTACTGTCTTTATAAACAGCAGAAAAACAGCCCCTATCATCATAGCTAATTCAATTGTTGCATAAGTTGCAGAAAAGAAAATAGTAAAATCAAATATAATTGGTTGACCTTCAATTATTGTTGTAGTGATAGCATCAAATCAACGCATTCAGTAAATCACCACCATTTGTCAAAGGTTTTTTGGAGCAAAACGTTGACTTGCTAACATTTTAAAGGAGTAGAAGGTGGAAAAAAAGGGGAAAAAAAGTGTAATGCAAAAAGAAAAGAGTGAAGAACTTAATCAGGAATAATGTAGATGATATGCTAGTGATATCATACTGGGTTATGCAGTTACTGGGTTACAAAGTACTGGAGGAGTTTTGTTTTTCAGTTTTGGCATCAGGAAAGTTCCATGATGTTCAAACAGTTTTTCTTGATGCTTCCCACATTAAACTCAAGAGAGATGGTGATGGCAGACTTCAGGAAGCTGAGATAGAAGTTTGCAGTGTAACACTATAATGCTATTTTCGATATTTCCAGCCTGTTTTTGATAATACAGCTGACATATTTTCTTTTCACTTCTGGTGAAAACTATAGTGTGTTTGAAAACATTTGATTATTGCATTAAAAAGAAACATGATTCCTGTCACAGATACAAAAGCCATGCCATTTAAATACTATCTTACATTAAAAGGAACTCATAAAGACCAAAACCAAACCTCCAATGGAGGCCAGAGGCATCGACCCATCTGAAATATGGATTACCTATTGATTCACTAATCCTATCTATACATGTAAATAATTAGGTTAAAATACAGTTTGTCATCTTTTCATAGTCATAAGATATGACCCAGTTGGATGTTCAGATTTTCCGTTATGAATGTGGAAACACTCCCATCTTCTACAACATTGATTGACCAGTACAACCCATGGAGTTGGTTCAATGACAGTGGATGGACACACTTGGTTTATGTTCAGTTAATGCTATGTTTTACTGAAAAAGTAACTTTTTCTTCAGTTTTCTGTGATTCTGATATAATAAACCTTAAGTTTAACCTTCCTCTTGTGTTCTCTTTCTGTTTCCATCTCTTATTTAATGGGTCAGTTTTGACCCATGTCTTAAATCAGTTGTAAAATACGCTTATAACTATCATCTATCATCCAATTTGTTTCTCATCTCTTGGTCACCTTGTTATTCTTCCTTATCCATGAAAATATTGTTTGTAATATTTTGATGTGGGCCTCTGGGCCTTTTTTTTGTCAGTATACCCCTGGATGTGACCTCTGAGTCACTAAACTCCAGACTGAATTGACCTCACATGTCTGGACATGCCCATCTTTGCTTGTTTTGTTTTTGTGCAGGTATACTGGGTAACAAGGCTAAATGAGAATCCCCTAAAGTTCACATGACCGTTTGAGGAGCGGAGGTCAGTGTGTTGGCTGACAGTGATCTTATGATTTAATTTTTTTAGCCCTAATTATTTCTTTCTAATATTATTTTATAGCTTGGTCGACACTGACCCTAACAACACAAAGTTCATAATTTCAACCAGAGCATTTTATGATTTTGACCAAAAAAATAGTATTATTTTGTTGAAATGGAGGTTCGTGACAAAGTCAAAAGACCTTGACGCAATAAACACATTTTATATTTAAATCCTAAAATGGGTCAGTGTTGACTTGAACACAAAAGGAGGGATAATCTGATTTTTTATAAACATCTACATCAGGGATGTCAAACTCATTTTAGTTCAGGGGCCACATACAGCCTAATATGATATAAAGTGGGCCGGACCAGTAAA
>JAPTGZ010000003.1:31392580-31403613 GCA_029814645.1 Fowleria isostigma
TGTGTGTGTGTGTGTGTGTGTGTGTGTGTGTGTGTGTGTGTGTGTGTGTGTGTGTGTGTGTGTGTGTTTGCATGTGTTTGCATGTGTATACCACGGCACTTTGGAGTCTCATTCATCAAAGCCATGGTTGACCACGCAGGGCTATAGCTTTAGATTTATCTGCTTTAGCCCAACACTGCTGCTTACCCAACACTCATTAATCTAATTCCGGAGGTTGATGTTTTTATGGTATTGTCTCCCGATGAAATATTTGTAAACATGCTTCTATTTCATTGTATGTTCGCCTCAAAAATAAGCACAGAATAAAACAGTAGATCATGCATATTTTAGTATATTGTTACAATACAGGCCAAGTCTCAGATATGGATCAGAGTGAGTTTAATAAAGATAAAAGTCACTCATAAAATGAGCGGAAAATTAAAGGAGCGGGAGATAAAATGAGGGGGAAAAAACACCAGAATTAGAAAATACACACCTACTTTCTGCAGCTTCTGCAGCTTTTTTCTCTAGGTCCAAATCAAAAGACTAACGCCTCATTCACCCAAATGGGGATACATTTCCAAGCAGATATTTTCTATTTTTTTTTTATTTTTTTTTTAACTTAGATCTGATACAAATGCTTGTGCAAACCATTGTTTCTGTTGGGCAGTGTGGATAAGACTGGATGTAGCAGACACAGAGGCTTTAATCTGACAGTGAGCAGTTCAGTTATAAACTTTACTTACCTTAAGTGTCAGGTTGATGAATTGTATTGTTTACTTGATTTGATTTGTCCATAACTGGTTGAGTCTTGTTCTCAAAGAAGGTATTAAAGTTGATCTCAATCTACTGCAGGTCAAACATGGATTTATGTACCTGGATTTGATGTTTCCAGTGCAGTTTTATTATATGAAGCAGTAATAGACATGCACAAGATGGTATGTAATTATATGTTTTCCGATCTCCATTTTCCCTGCTCACATGGACACACAGTTTTAAAAATTCTTATTTGTGCAACATAAAACACTGTTTACATGTAGAACAGAGGCCCAAACATAGAGAAAAATATCTGTTTTGTTAAATATCCACATAGTGTGGACAAGACATTGATATGATGATATGGCCTCATGATGTTTCTGGTTGTAATGGAAAAGTGAAACTACTTTTCCAAGCTTCTATGTTGAGACACAGAGTCGAGAAGTAGTTATGTCCAAGTCACATCCGACGGAATCTCATCAGCTATCAGTAATTACTGCTGCCAGTCATATACATGTCTAAAAATACCTGTGATTAGCTAAAACTGGGGTCACAGACTTGGAGTTTCTGCATCCTGAAAACACAGGCAAGGAGGAGATGCTGAAGTCATGCATCCTCTCAGACCAACAAAGATTATTCAGAAGAGTCACTATAATTACAATATACTGAAAGGTAATTACAGAATTTTTTTCCCCATTGACACCAAAGACCTATCAAGCAGTGCAGCTTTAGTACTCATCATCCTTGCAGGTTGATTCCACTGCTGGAGTATAAAGGGAAGAAATCAGTTCTACAAGATCTACAAATGTGTATGGAGGGCATCAAATCTGAATAAAATGACAGAAGAAAGCATTTAGTTTGGAGAGGTTGGTAACAAGCAGACATGTGAAGACCAGTTTGTAGTCAAAGCAGTAGGTAGACAGCCAGCAACTATTATGCATAATAACCTATGACAGTAGGCAGTAGGTAGGTAAGAGGTAGGTAGGGTAGGTAGGTAGGTAAGAGCTATTTAAGAGGAAGGTAGGCAGGCAGGTAAGCGGGAGACAGAAAGGTAGGTAGGTAGGTAGATAACTAGATAGGTAGGTAGATGATAAGTTGGTAGGTATGAGGTAAGTAGGTAGGTGAGAGGTAGGTAGATAATAGGTAGGTAAGAGGTACATTGGTCGGTAGATAGGTAGGTAAGAGGTAGGCAGATAAGAGAGAGGTAGGTAGATAAGTTGATAGGTGAGAGGTAGGTCAGTAGGTAGGCAAGAGGTAGGTAGGTTGGTAGGAACATTGGAAGATTAGAAGTAGTAGGTGGGTAGGTAGGTAGGTAGCAGATATAATAATAATAGCATGTAGCTAGTTAGATATGCTAGCAGAAAACTTAAAATAAATTGTGTTCCATATACCAAGCTAAAGTAAATAAGATAAATATAAAAAAAGAATTAAAAATAATAAGTGTAGAGTATCATAAATTTAAAAAAAAAAAGTTGGTACAATGTCCTAAATAAAGAACTGAATTAGGCTGATTATGTCCCCAGACAAAACGTTTTAGAGATGAGTTTAAATGAACAAAATTTCTACTTACCTGTAACGTTTTCAACATGAATTTAACTGATTTTAGGAACTGTGGTAACACTTACTCTCTTACTCAATTACTCCTACAATTTACTAACACTCTCGGTTTCTCTTAACAATATGTTCCTAAAATTTGAGGAACATTGTCCACCAGTGTGAAACCTGTTAAACCAAGCACTAAAAGAAAAGAAATAGTGAAGAAGGAATTAGCTAAGGTAAGATATCAGATGATGTTATATGTTTAACACCCTTGCAAGTGAGGGAATGACGGTGCGAGTGTGTAAGGATGTGTGTTTTGGGGTGAAGTTAATGATTTTCTGCCATGCTGTCTTTTTGCTATCGTCTTTTTGTGTTGTGTTGCCAAAGGAACTGAAGCCAATGCTGGAACGTCAGTGAATTAACATTAGAATTAACAACACTAAACCTGCCATGATATTTAATTTCCACTCACTAGGCAGCCTCCTCTTGGTCCTTTTCATCACTTCTATCTACATTTGCAATTCTGCACTCTTTCACTTTGTTTTTCACACAACTTCTCTTCAAGTATCTCTCCTTCTCTTGCCTCATTTATTTCCTCTTGACCAATTTCTGCTGCTGTCCTGTCATCCTCCTCCTCTTCCTCCTCCTCCTCTTCCTCCTCCTCCTCTCCTCATGGCCATGCTACACTGCTCAGTGTATTAATTGTGGTTTGAAAAATTCCCAGCTGAGGCATGGTGGGATTGTTGAAGCCAATGACTCAGAACTGCAGGGCAAAAGAGTGAAAGCTTGGACTACTTACAGAAGCTTTCCACCCTGCTGATGCTGCCTCGCAGACCGGAAGGAGGAGCAAACTGGCAACCCACCGCCGAGAGCTGGCAGTGTGTTCAGAGTCATCATCAAGCCGCTCATATTGCAGATATCTCCAGTACTCCACCTGCCCATGTTAATACATTTACTGACTTGTTAGAAGATATCAGACATGGTTTATTTAAGTATCCATATGGGGAGGAGGAGGGGGGGGGCCTTCAGGAATGTATAAAGTGAATTAAAAAAAACTGCTTTTTAATGAATGATTAAATGTAACTGGAGGATTCATTGGTGGAAACTCCCTTTTTGATCATATGCAGACCTTAATAAATGGTTCCAAAGTGTTTTGAGGACATGTTGAAAGTATGGTGTTGTGTCTCTTTTATCTGCCGTTATTTAAGATAGACATTATTGAAGCAGAGAAAAACGGTACCTCTGTTGCTATGCCGATCTATCTTTGGTTACACAATGAGGTGCCAAGTGATGGTTGGTCAATATTTATAGACCCATAACAGCATGCTTTATGTGCATGTCGGTTTTCTCTGTCAATTTGTACATCTTCCCAACTTTCCTCCCCTTGCCACCCCGCCTTGATTCATCAGTGCACTTTCTCTTTCCACCTCACTAATCTTTGTCTTTGTATCTTCCTGTTTAATATGCTCCTCTTACTTTTCCTCCTTACTTTATGACTCTACTTAGCTCCCCGGTGTTTATGTAATGGATACTTTAAGCGCCATTTTGTCAGAGCATCTTAACTGTGTTTAGCATATTAGCCCCATCTGGCCATAGTGCAGAGTGAAGACCTTCTTTTGTTAAGTCAGGGGAAAATTGGCTTAACACAGTCAACATTATAGCATTAACACCTAAGTGCACTTAGCTTTCTCAACTGCTCCCTTTTGTGCTGTGGCAGCAAGGTGGTAGCATGGGAACAGCCATGATAATCCACAATAGAACATTCAGGCAAGTCAGTGTGAATCTGCTGATGTAAAAAACATATACAAGACTGGAGTTACTTCAAAAGGGACATTTAGAGGAGGTCTATATAGTATGAATATCCCAAACTCTCAACAGCAGCAGGGTGTTTTGTACTAGATTCTAGAACACACTTTTAGTATTAAAACCACAAACAAATAATTACTATGTATCCACAGACTGTATCACTCACTGAATAAAGTGTAAAGCTCATTGTTTCCACACATCTGTAGAGTGCCATCATCAAATTATCTTCTCAAAAAGAAAAAAAATGTATAGGTGCTCAAGTGTCTTATAATCTTAACATGCTACATCAGCTGATAGTTTACATTAGTACTCTGTTAGCTTAGCTGTGTTTTTAAACAGAAAACTGTAACCGTAAAAAGAACAAATTAATTCTGTTCATTGTGTGGTTTGTGTTCTTGCTAAAGATCTGTACAGAATCATCCACAAAAGCTCAGGATGTATTTAATATGTATGTAATTTTGTAGGTTGAAGTAGCATATGACTTGTGCTGTAATTTATTTATTTTTTTTTTTTAAATTTGTAGAACCTCAGTGATAGCCAAATTATCATTAGTCTTTCTGTGCATATACACCTGAGTCATTTCTCTCGTGGTATACAACTTTGAAGATGACTCCATCATAAACACAGTTTGTTTGTTTACATAACAAATCTAAATGTCACTTAGGTAATTTCGGAAATTTTGTCATAGAGTGTATTGTGGGAAGTGAAGGAGGTTTTGTACAGATTCAGCAACAAGCCTGATTGTCACAGCATTTCATTCTCCAGTCCATAAGTGTTGTTTTAAAGAATGAATATAGTCGGTGGATGGGGGCAAAGGTGACATTTGGGTTCAGCACTCACAACGAGACAGAAAAACTGGTGCTGCGTGGAATTCCCCAAAGGCCCGAGTGATGTTTCAGTTTGTTATGTAAACAAATGAACTGTGTTTATGCTGGAATCATCTTTAAAGTTATTCACTGTGCGGGAAGTAATTCAAGTGTGTAAGCATGAAAAGACTAATGGATTAGTGATAATTAGACTATCAATCAGGGTTTTATGATGAAACTCATGCTGCTTTAATAGCAATATGTAAATAGTAAATACAGTAATTCAATGAATCAATTTGATTTTCAAACCTCTTTATATGATAGAACATCACTGTGAAACCAGCATTTCTTTACTGTAGTATTCTTTTTTTTTTTTGCTTTAAGAGAAGGATCTGAGTCTTGTCTCCACCTCTGCATAAATGGAGCAGTGAATCAATGAATATTTGTCTGTCAGTGTAATCCAAATGACCAGGCCACAAAAATGCACAGAGGATATTAAACAAAGTGGGTGAAAAAGGGAGAAGAATGTGACACACTTACCTTCAAGAGCCCTGTTGGGACTAATGAGTATCCCAGCTGTGAACCAATGAGAGCCATCTTCTGCTGAGGAATCCATCAGGGCAAAGGAGAAAGGGGGAGCCGTCGGAGTTCAACATAATGCTCAGTAATTACCCTGCATTATCATCCTCTCATCTGCTTACCATCCCACGTGTTACAAAGGCACCCATAACAACCGTTAATAATCATATCGTACTACACTCACAGTCTATCAGCAGCTCAAATCCCCCTCATAGAAACTGATTGGATGATTAAATTATGAATTTTATACAAGGATTTGCAATTAAGGAAGGAGCTGTAAGGGATTTTAGCCCATGGGATGTACACTACTGCTAATTATTTAACAATATGCTGTGTTTTGGAAGGATGTACTTCAGACCAGAGTTTTGGATGTGAAATTTAAACAAATTGCAGCTTAAGAGCTTCAGACATTTACCCTCAATATGGTAAACGGTATTTATGTGTCTGTAATCTTAGACTATTTTCATTTGAGTTTGTGTGTGCTTGTATGCTTTTGTGTGTCTGTTCTTTCACATAAATGCTTTATCTACATCTTTCTTTATAGTGTCTCCAGCTGTGCGTGTTGAATTCCCACAGGCTTCCCATTTCTTTTACAACCCCAAAGTGCAGCTTTTTATTTTTATTTTTTTGTTTCTTTTCAGGGCGGGCTCTGATGAGACTGACAGACAGAAAGCTGGAAAGAATGGGCATCATACAGGAAGCTCAGAGGCAGCACATTCTGCAGCAAGTGTTGCAGCTTCGTGTCCGGGAGGAGGTCAGGACCCTTCAACTTCTTACACAAGGTAGATCTTTCAAGTAACATATCATACAGATTACACCATGTGTACAGAGGGGAATATTCAATCACTGTGTGGTTGCACGCTCATCTGTACTTGTGTTTGGTTCATCTTTTCAGAACGATCATGAATATCAATATATCTGTATGAAGTGCTCTGTTTTGTTTTTTTTGTTTTTTGTTTTTTCAGCAATCCACAATGAAAAAAATGTCAAAAAGGTGCAATACATGCCTGGATAAATAATTTGTATCCGACTTCACACCACCAGGGATGCCCGTTTGCAACATTTTCAACTCTTGTAATATAAAACACTCTCCAGGCCCCCCAAAAAAAGTCACACATGCAATATTTCACTGCACCACCTTCGGTTTTGATTAGAGGAGACATTCACTGTGAGATTGTTTTTTGCTACTTAACCCTTTAACTGCTTGCTCGACCATATGGTTGATCCCATTTTGAGTCACTATATTTCAATAAGTGGAGTATTGAACTTATGTGAACCAAGAAAGATGAAAATCACTAAAGACATTTGGACTGTTTTTGGTGAAAATATGAAAGATATGAATACTTTCTTGGCATATCATATGTAAGAGGCTTTCCTGAACATAACTATTTAATTTTCATTTCATTTTTAATTTCATTTTTCTCATTTATTTTGAGCAAGCAACACAACTGACCTACATACAACAGTATCTGATAATGCAGACATTTAACAGAATACATCTAAGTTCAATAATACAAACTAATTCATTTATGCTTGAAAAGGAGTGGGAAGAAGAAAAATTTAGTTAATTTCACGCCCATTTCTTATCAATAACTTACTACTTACTACTACTTAATACTTTCTCCTGTCTATAAACTTCAAAACAGGACAATGAACAAATAGGCTTTAGAGATTATAATAAACTCATTCAACAGTATTTGCATTATAGAACCAAAATATGACTGAAACAAAAAAAAAAAAAAGTGGGACCAAAGTACATTTATGCCACAAAAAAAATTTAAATTAGATATGTAATGTGTCTTTATGGTAAGAGTAGGAAAATTAAGCCAATATAAAATAATGGATTATTTGTTATAAAATCAAAACCTCTGTTCATCTATTGCTGCAAATATGAAACCTTTAGTGGTAGTACATCATGAATATGTTAAAAGAATTACCTTAGAAAGTAATTTTTGACACTCTCTGACTTGATATTAACAAGTATAGCAAAAAAACAAAAACAAAAACAAAATCTAGAAATTACTCACCCAAGGGAATAAGAAATAAAAACAAAACATGTTTTCATCTGTTTTTTCTTAGGAGGGTAGTTAAAGGGTTAATGCTAATGTAGTGTCACAATAAGGTTCATCATTTCCACCCACAGTTACATTCATTTTTAATTACTGATGATGGAGAATCGGACCGCTGCATCAAGTCTTCATCACATTACAAATAAGAGTCTGGACTTTATGGAGGCTAATCCATGTGTGAAAAGGACGTCTCATTCTCCCTGAACCAGTCTGTCACAAACCTGATGACCCTGAACCGTTCTGGCATTGTCCAATTTTTTTGACATTAGAGACATAAGAGGACACTTACTGCATCAGTTAGAGTTCAATAACCTGTTACAGCTGAAACATTATTAACCACTGCACTACTTACCCATGGAAGGATCTGAAATATTTTCTTAGTTAAATCCAGTTAATGTTTCCTGTAATCAAAACCAAGCACTCCAAAAAATAATTCAGTTCCTTAGTAAATATCACAAAGGTATATCATAAAGGTATATTACATTAATAAAGTCTCTGAAAATCACTTAAATGCTTATTTGCATTGGATGTACCAAAATAAATGCTGAAAAATCCAGCAGTTTTTCTCCTATATTTACATCTGTTATTTAAGTTTAATGAGTAAAGGAATATTGAGTATCACATTACATTTTTTTAAGATATCCATAATATTTTCTGTAAATACCAGTATAATATTTGAGTATTGATTATTGTTTATTTATTAGGATCCTCATTAGCTTCATCACATGCTGCCACTATTCTTCTTCTTCCTGGGGTCCCATACGGACATACAATAATACAATAGATATATAACTGAAAAGAAAAAAAGAAAAAATAATAATAACAATAATAAAAAAATAAAAATGCATCTAATTTTATGAAGGGGTATGAAGGTCATGTGGTGTTTTTCTTATTTTTCTTCTTCTAATCTGTGTATTTCGCTTAATTTTTTCTCTCATCTTTTACTTTTCCATTGACATTACTTACTAATGCATGTTTACAACTAATTTCTCTGAAATAACTGTAATCATATGAGTTTAAATAGTGAAACTGGGGGTGGGAGTACATAAATTTGACTTCTTCTCATTCCCTTTCTGGCTACAAGGGGTGTATATTAATAATGAATTATCGTATAAAGTTATGTATATTTGTGTAGACATAATGATATGTTTATATTATGTGGCTGTTATATTATTTCTGTTATTATGAATTGAAATAATACTGTATATAGAGTGCACAAGCTCAAAATAAACCAATCAATCAATTATATATTTCATGATACTCAATACAGTTTCACATCTGCTTCAATTTTTTATTACTTTTAGTTAATTCATAAGATAAATCTAAAGGATTTCACAGCTTTCAAATGTATTCAATATTTTTAATTGTAAAAATGTTTCACAGATTTAATTGAGTAGAGCAGAGTTACATTTTTTAGAGTGAAGGTGGTGCAGTGACATATTGCATGTGCAGCTTTTTTATTTATTTTTTATTTTTTTGGATAAGCAGTATATATGCACATCAGGCCATTTGATATAATACAAAAACAATGGGTTCAACATCATCTGGAGCCTCATCTGCTGTGGGTCTCCAGTCTGTTTGATCCAGCATCCTCACTTCCTCCTCTGGGTCTACGTCCAGATACCCATGATGCATCTGTATCAGATGTTCACGTAGTAGAAACTTCTCTCTGTCATGATACTGTAGCTGAGTGTGTTGATGCAGCTCCACACGTTATCCTTCATATCATTGTTTTTATTATTTTTCTCCGTCATATTTCTATAAATGCAGATAGAAATCAATAGGTCTGTCTCCATAACTGTTGTTACTACGTGTCGTCTGGTTCAAACAAACGACGGGCTGATGCCTTTATTCATACTGAAAAAGCTGGAAAAACATTGCTTTTAGTGTGAAAAAATAAAATGTTGCTTTTTTTTGCTGCAAATATTTGTGATCCATGTGAAAGTACTCGTGATACAAAGTGGTGTTAAGGGGGAAAAAAAAAAAAAAAAATATGTGCAAATTAATTGAATGAAAAAACCACCTGATAACTTTTTCCCAAAACATGATTATAACAAACGACTCTGGCAGTAAACCTGTTTTCAATTTCTCAGTAAATCACTACCCAAATTTTGAGAAACACTTCCAGCATTGGTAGAAAAAAAAAACAAAAAAACCAAGAGCTGTAAAATAAAGTGGTAGCAGAAAAGAAATAGAGAAGAGATGAGAGCCACAGATGGAGCAAGAGTGTGAATGAAGAAACAAAGCAGTGATATGCTCCAAAATAGATATCATGCTTTAACATCCTCGCAATTGAGAGGACAACAGTGTCAGTGTGTAAAGAATATGTTTTCGGGTGAAAGTAATGATTTTCTGCCATGTTGCCGTTGTTGCCATCATCTTTTAGTCTTGGCCCGGCAAATGAACCGAGACCGTGTTCTGTCATAGTGTTGTAGCCTAATTGAATTAACATTTGAATTAACAACACCACAATGAAACAGTTCACTACATAGCTAAGACTTGGTCCTTTCCACATTTGCAATTCCTCTCTTTCTCTCTCATTTGATTTTTTTCAGACATTCAAATTATCGTCAAGTCTTCCTCCCTTGCCTCATTTATTTCCTCTTGTCCAATTTCCATTTCTGTCCTGTCCATATTCGTATGTCTAAATGTTAGGGGTGTACCGGCGCAGTTGTTTGGACTGAAGCGTTTGATATAATGCACAGTTATACATACTAACAAATACATGTAGCTTATGTGAAGAACTCAAACACTCGGGAAGCAGGGTGGCCGCACTGGGTTTTCTCCATATATCTCCATGGCTCAGGATTTAGAGCAGGTCGTCCAATAACCGGAAGGGTGGCAGTTCGGTTCCCGATTCTGATTTTGTCCTAGTCATGTGCTGTTGTGTCCTTGGGTAAGACACTTCAACCACCTTAACCTCCAGTGTGGCTACTCAAACTGGTGTATGGATGTGTATGAATGTTTGGTGGTAATCGGAGAGGCCATAGGCGCAGATTGGCAGCCACGCCTCTGTCAGTGCGTCCCAGGGCAGCGGTGGCTACAGATGTAGTTTACAACCACCGAAGTATGAATGTGTGTGAATGAATAATGTACGCGCTTTGAGTATGCCTTAATAGAAAAGTGCTATATAAATATAATCCATTATTATTATTATTATTATTATTATACATTCTGTAGCAGTGAATTCTCAGCATGAGACACAGAACCCAGGTTGGACATGCGAAGCATGTTAAGTTTCACTTTCTGTTTTCAGTATGTTGCAGCCATGGGTTCCTGTATAGCAAAGAGGTTTTTAGTTTTTAACTCAATTTGGCAAAATTAAGTGAACCTGCTCCTCTTCTCCTTCATGTTTACAGCACCTCAGGAAATACTGTGAGGCATTCAAAAACATGCAGTAATTTCCAGTGTTTCCACAAATGAACACTGATCATTCAAAAATACAAAGATACATAACATGTGGAGCACCTGTTAATGCACAAATGACTGAACAATTTTT
>JAPTGZ010000003.1:31640664-31651669 GCA_029814645.1 Fowleria isostigma
ATTATCAAGAAAACCATGGAAAATGGATAGATATCAGCTCTTAAATTAAACTCTTATAAGCTATTTTTGTTGTTATCATATTTTTCCAAACAAATGTACCTTTACTTGTACCAGGTATTAAAAAGAACAAGAAATTGAAGAAAACATAGGGTGGTCTCATACTTTTTTCTGTGACTATGTGCTATTTTCAAGACATTTCCACTGCTTTTTCTTGTGTCGTACAGTTCTTATACACTGATTTCCCTTAAACTCACCAAAGTTCACTGGCAAAAACAGCAATTCTGCAGCCTGTGTTGTTGTTTCACTGTGGTGTTTTAATGCATATATTTTTAATAATAAGCTGAAGATATACTGTATGGTTCTGAACAATATGACTTCTATATAGTACTTTCCTGCATATAGTCTTTTTTCCCCAGTCACTGTTTACACACTTAGTCTTTTTAATTGGAAATGTACTTACTGCATTTATATTTATTTTCTTTTTTTTCCACCTTTTATTCTACTGTAGAGAGAGGGACTAGAATTTCATTGTATGGTGTAACTGCAATGTTTTATCCTGTGCATATGACAAGAAAACCTATTAAATCTTGAATGATGCTGATTTCATGTATGGAATGTAGATTATATATGTGTATATTTTATTTATGTGCATTATCACCAGCATTGATGTGCTGCATTACAGTTGAGTCTTATCCTTCTGTTCAAAGTTTAAAAAGCTTTTAGTATAGCTTTAATTTTAATGTGGTATCATACAAGTGGCAACAACTAATAAAAAACAGCACTTTCTTACTGCTGCTAGTCTTGGTTGTGGCATTTTTTTCTTCTAGCAATGTGGTTCTAAAGATGAAAGCTGTATTGCTGTTGAACTCTAATGACAAAACAAGGTTATGAGACATCGGATGGTGCAACTCAGGTAAATATTAGCTTCAGTATTTTTCTACAAGATCAACACGATCAAGGTCACAGCGAACAAACTCCACAAGAAATCCCACCACAAAATGCCTGAAAAACTCCTCCACTGGTGATAACGAAATGAGCAACATGGAATGGAAACTTATAATTGAGTCTAGTTATTCACCAAAAATTATAAACGAGATGCTCTTTTGTAATGCTCTTTTTGTGCGTCTAAAGTCTTAAAATGCGACATTACTGCTCTTGCCTTTTTTTATTTGTTTATTTTTTTTTGCTTAAAACAATCAAGTTCTGCATGAAATAGCAATCTGTTTCATAGAATAAAGCCGTTGTAGTCAAACCAAAGTCACTACTTTAGAACACAAGGACAGTCTTTGACAGCTAGAGCATTTCAGCTGTTGAAGTGACTGCTTTCCAACTTTTCAACAAAAACTCAATATTCACAAATTTCTGATTTACTATTAACACACATGAAAGCAAATCTACTATGGTAACCTACTGCCTGATGTCACATTATTATAGGATGTTTCTTGGACAAGCATTAGATGATTAATTCTGATGGATCAGCAGATGTTTGGGCTTTTAGGTCGCTTAATAGATCCACAAAGCTTTATGTGTCGGTTCAAATGTGCTATTTTTTTTTTTAATGGCAAAATATGAAAGTGAGTTCCATTTCCAAAGAATCAACAAGGGAATTTCCACTGGTGACAGTAAAGCCCACTGTGGATCCTTAGTGTATTTATGCATCCTTTCTTGATTTAAGCATGCACATGTGAGCGTACATCAGTGTCTACCTTCATATGGCCGCCCAAGCTCAATTAATGCATAAAGATTTGTGCACGTGTCCTAGCTTGAAAAACACGCGTGCTTTAAATCCAAGAGTGCGGCTACTTGTGTATGTACGCGCGTATTTGTTGGTTGAATGCTGGGGCGGCTAGGCCATATGGTACTCACGGCAGACAATCCGTTCCAGCAGCTCCTCAGAAACAACAGAAAGCGAACAGGTCTATCTTCAGGGAGGGAGCCAGAGAGCATTCCCACGGAGCCTCATTAGGGACTCAGGCAGTGAGGAGGAGATGCGAGGAAGAGGTGACGAAGGCAGGTGGCGGTGGAGGAGGGCTAGAACAGGATGTATAGGAATGTGGCAATGAAAGAACAGTGACGGAGGGAAATGGATCTCTGGGGATAATCACATAATGAGAATCTGCTGCCTCCTTTTCTTGCAACATTGGAATCTGTTTGGGTTTTGTTAGCCAAGGGGAAGAGGGTAACAGCAGGAGGAAAGTAAAAAAAACACACCTCCAGGCTTTTTTTGCGTTCCGATCTGTACGTTTTTAACTTGCTTTTTCCATTTATTGCTCCTTTTTAGCTCATTTCCTTTTTTTTTAATTAAATATCCCTGCCACCTTTCACCATCATCCATCCTTTCCTTTCCTCTCCAACCTCATCATACACCGATGCCCCCATCCCCCATTATTCTTTTTTTGTTTTTGTTTTGTTTTGAAGCTTTGATTTGATGGCTTGTTTGGCACGGTTGGATATTCCCCAATGTTCGTGCTCACAGCTAGATCTCCCAGTGTCTTACAAACAGCCAACCAACACTCCTTAAAGGGGAGAAGGAGATCAAAAAAGTCTCGGCGCATTGATGCTCACTGCTAAAGGCAACACCGAAGGAGAGAAAAAGAGAAAATATACATAGGTGAAGTGGCAACAATGTTTTACGCCTTTATGGGACCTCAATAGTCGGCGTTATGCATTGTTGGGTGATGATTAGCAGGGAAACAGCACTGGGGTCATCACAGTTTAAATGTGCGTATGTGGATATTATCTTTTCAGGGTCTGGATTATAATTAGGGAGCGCAGAGCCCTTACACTGCTGTCATTAGTGGATTCAGTTTCAGCTTATTTGGAAGAACAAGACCTCTCCTTTTCAAGTTCATAGAGGTTGAGAGAAAGGTTAGTGTCCTTTCTGAGTAAACACAGTTTTCACTTGGCCCTTGTGATTCACCCTTTTAATCCTAGTGAGACTCATTTTAGTGCTGCGACAGCGATCTGTGTCCTTACTTTAAAAAGCTGCACACCCCTAAGCCTGCACATTATTAGATTCCCACTTGTTCCTGTCATATCATAAATATATACACCTTTAGCGCCTCAAGGCAACTTCATTTCCAATTTCTACCAAACTGCATTAGAAATATGATCTGGTACATGTAATATTTGGAAGAAAGTTGCTGGAAGAAGTCTTTATCTTAACCCTCAGTAACAAGTGCTCAGTGGATATGGGTAAATGAAAGGGAATCTTTGCTGTGTTTTATCATTATAATTTAATAAATCGCCTAGTTGCATAACAAACAAACAGGAAAACCTTCTCTGTGGGGATCGGTAATGAGCCAGTAACTTCCTCTTTGGCCCTAATAATTGATATCTGCTTGTTTGGCATATGATATATCCTGATAAATTTTAAACCAAGTCTGCCTGGAAAAGTTCAATTAAATATTGACTCAGACTAGGGGAACGTCATTACTGATTCTTCTTGGGGCGGTAAAGAGAGGTTTGGCGTTACATACATGTAGTGCCAAGTCTTACGACAATGGTGGAAAATGATCTTCTGCGCGTGTTTTCCACATCCTGTTTCAAGATGGGAATGTTGACCTTTTTTATTTGGCCTCATTGTTCTGTATAAAAGGTACGAGCGCTGAATGGCAGGCATTGCCTTTAAGCAGGGGAGGGTGTTATGGTGTGATGTGTTGATGACCTGTTATGTGCGGAATTTAGAAATCAGTGGAGAAACATTAACCAAAGTGCTACAGGCAGCAAGAAATAGAGCGTGTTGTCTAGTTTGATCCATGTCCTCTGTGCTCGCTTCGAAGTGTCCTTGAGCAAGACACTGAGTCACTTCTAGTGGCTTTTCCACTAGTGCATGAATTTGTTGGTGCAGGTGGATTACTGCCCAGGTAAAAAGCCCAATAGAAAGGCAAGTACATTTACTATTATAACCACAAATGTCTGCAAACTGGGTAAAAAGTGAGCTCCTTCCAAGAAGATACAAAATCATCTGCCATGAGTGTTTTTAAAGCACAACACATTTCCTGCATATTGTATTGAGTATTGTACAAATCTCACACTAATATTTTGTTGGGCCACCTTTAGCTTTACTTAAGGCATGCATTTACTGTGCCATCGTTAGTATAAGCTTTTGCATTGCCACAGCATTAATTTTGTCATTTTTTTGGACATGTTTCTTAACCTAGATTTGACCAACTAAAGCAACCAGATCACAGCACTGCTCCCACAGGCTTGTACTGCAGGCACTAGACATGATGGGTAATCTCTTCATCTGCCTCTCCATCTGGAATAAACTCAATCTGGACTCCACGTGACCTTTCCATTAAAACGCAGACTAATATTTATGCTCTCCATCAAATTGCTGGTTATTAAAGAAATGAGAAGCTACTAGCTCCATCAGTTGGGGTTAAATAGCATGTTACAGTCCAATGATATTGTCATGTCATGTCATGTCATCTTCTTCCGCTTGTCTGGGGCCGGGTCGCGGGGGCAACAGCCTAAGCAGGGATGCCCAGACTTCCCTCTCCCCAGACACTTCCTCCAGCTCCTCAGGAGGGACCCCGAGGCGTTCCCAGGCCAGCCGAGAGACATTGTCTCTCCATCGTGTCCTGGGTCTTCCTTGAGGTCTCCTCCTGACAGGACATTCCCTGAACCTTTTTGAGTTTTCATTAATAGAACCTGAAAGTTGGTAGTACTTTTTTAGTATCTACTTGACTGAGATTCAGCATGAGCTTGACGGGGCAAAATGCAACTAACGAGTTTTAGCAACTCTCTCAGCAAATGTTATGGAAGCTATGCACAGCGTGCTATGGCAACCAGGTACTCTAAAGTTGTTAGTATTCTGTAATGGAAACAACCTCCTTGAATAGTATCTAATACCCAAGTCAAGTTGAGTCTAGCTGGTACCATGTAGGGGAAACGAAACTTTAGTCAATTCAAGGTGACCATTTTTTCCAGCCAGGCTGTGTATATCGGATGTCCTGTTTGTAAAGCGCTTCAGGTAGTGAACAGTTATCACATTCTATTTACTTTTAATAGAACTAAGAAATTGGCTGCACTTGTGTTTTTGTGTACGGAGTTAGACTTGCGAGACGAGATTGTGTGTTTGAGTGTAACCGATAAACCAGAGGAGACTGTAGAGAAACCTTCAGTTTTCATGTTCTAAGTGACTGACTGCTGTTGTTAGTGATTCCTCTCAGACCAAAGCAGTATGAGTTTGGATGTCTTTAGTGTGTATTTCTGCTGTTGGTCTGGCTGGTGTGGATGTATTTTTGGGTTGCTAGTACACTGCATGTCTGGTGAACTGAAAAAAAGCAGCGTGTTTGATTGGGTGAATGTGTAGAACGAGGGACATCAACAACACACTGACAAAACGGAGGAAAGCTCTTTGCTTTGCCATCCATCCACCAATGCCAACCCCTACACACACAGGCTAATCCTCCAGAGGAAAAGGGACCAGTGAGGTGCAGTGGGGGGGAAACATTTGGTCAGTATCCTGGAAGGACATATCCTCCTCTGCTTTCTCCATTTCCCTGTGCGCACTGCTTCCTCCCTCTCTCTTCTTCTCACTCTCTCTCTTGTACAGGCAGATTCATCGGTGGTTGTACATTAAAAGAAAAATGCCACAGTTCACTCAGTTCAGTATTCGCCCACCCCCCCTTCCGTGTAGAGTATTCGTGAGGTGTATGTAAGATAAACGACCTGTGCGATCACTTATTTGTCCAGTCAATGAGAAACTGGTACAGTACAAGAATAGAACCAGCCTCCCTGTACACAGCTGAATAGACTCCCTTGCATACATGTGAATAGAAGGAGTGAGACGGACAATCGCAGCAAAACAATAGGTGGTGTTTTTGCCAGGAGGAAGACAAAAACTTCAGTGCACCAAAATGCAGCCCAAACAGAAATGAGAACAGGTGATAGCTGCCCTCATGGCTCTGACAAACTGCTTTGTAGCATCACTGCACCTGTTAGCCTATACTTAGTTTTAAAGAAATGCCAGGCTTCGGGTTTATTATTTGCGTGGGTGTTGGAGGAAGTGCATTTTTCTCTTATCCAAGGAACATCTTGTGCTCTGTTTTGAGTGATTTTCATGTTTTTCAAATCAGCGGGGAGGGAAGATGTCCTTGCATACTCATTCAGACACTTACGACACGTTTACATCAGGGTATATTTGCAGCTCTGTCTTCATAGTAATGGTTTTTGTTCAGTAGCTTACTGAGAAAACATATGTTCAGGAAGTATGACGTCTTGGAATTCCAGTTCATAGTTTCCACATCCGGTTGACCATCAGGGTTGGATGTCTGCATGGGCCAACGCATGTAGCGGTAAAATAAACCAATGACCATCTCTGCTTTTAGCTACAGTGTGTGAAGTCATAGGAAAAAGGTTATGGTGAGTGAAGGGTGTAAAGGTCATAACAGATTGTACACATAGGGAAAAATGATCATGTCTGGCTTCCTTCCTGTTCTAAAGGAATAAATACTGCTTTAACCCTTTCTCTGGCAAGTGACTATTTTTGGTCATTTCCGCATGCATTACAAGACAATGACAGCAACAGTTACAGTGAGGACAGTGACTCAGCAATCTCAGATCCAATGTGGTCTACAGGGCCTGTAAGGTCCACCTCTGCATGAACAGTGTAACTGCTTTGTTAGGCACCATGAAGTAATGTTACTAATGTAAGTAATGATGTTCGAAGTGATAATGTGTATGTTGACAGGTGTCTGGATCAGCACTTATGGTAAATGGACTGTACTTGTTTAATGCTTCTCCACACCTTCATGGTGCCCAAGGCACTTAACAAAGCCTCACATTCACACACTAATGGGTGGCTGCCACCATGCAAGGTGCTGCCAGGCTCTACTGGGAGCAATTTAGGGTTGAATGTCTTGCCCAAGGACGCTTCAACATGTGGACAATCGGAGCCAGTATTCAAACCACCAACCCTTCAGTCATTGGATAACCAATTCTACAAACTGACCCACAGCCACCCAACTTATGTTGTTGTAATGTTCTAAAAGTGATGTTCTATGGTTCTAAAATGCATGTACTTTTCACATTACATTTTGCCACATGTGCAAGGAACTTCATTGACCTTGATTTTAAATTTAAAACAATTTGAAAAATTTTACAAAAGTCATAAAGTCTTGTCATGTCTTTCAATAAAACATTAAGGATGAAATTCAGAGTATTTCTATGAGTGTCCCATATAGGGTTAAGTTTATGTGCAAATGTTTGGTGATTAAAAAATGAGATGAAACCAAGTACTTCCACTTAAATCAGGATTTTTTATATGTTAATGGAGATGCACCAAATGCAAGTTTTCTATTACAGTTCCAGTCCAGTTTTGGCTGATCAACCATTTCATAACCTTTCATAATAAAATAGTGATAATTAAGTAACCTTTGCTTATTTTCTCAAACTGCACCTGAACAAGAACCTTCTCTTAGTCTCACTCAACAAATCTCAGAATAAAGTGCTCCGGGTTACAAGACAGGGCTTTATTGTACAAATGAATTGCAGTATATCTCACTTCATCGAACACAACACCACAGCAGCAGCAAATGAACGATTACTCGTGGCTTTACTTCAGCAGTGGCTTTTCACTTTAACAGCTTTAGCAGAGATGTGTGATGTTCATTTCACTTGTTCAATTGATGTTCAGTTTTGTGCTTTGTGTCTTTCTCATCTTGAAAAACTCCCACACTGGTGACACACTGGCTGTGTTGTGCTGCGCACTATCAGGCGGCTTTTGTGGTTAACTCGACCAGCACAGAATTGTAGATATGTGAGACTGATCGGCCAGTTGTTGGTCTCGGTCGATCAAGCTGAAAACTGTCCGATTCTGGTCGCTGGCTGATCGATCAGAGCCTGTCTGCTAATGATAAAGTGATAAAACAGTTATCATAGTTAGTGGATTGGAAGAGAAACTATAGGAAAACAAGTAGCTTATAAGTATTTTCTAATGCAGAGGAGGTAAATGTAAAATATAAAGCACAGCCAGGGGCCAAAATCGGCCTGCCAGCGGATCCAATACAGTCCATTGGATGAATTTTTGAAATGCAAAAATTATATTGAAGATATTAACAGTCAGGGGTGTTAAATATTTTTTCTTCATATTCTACATACAGACCAACATGATCTAAAGTGGGTCAGACCAGTAAAATTATAATCATAATCATTATACTGGAAGGTCTCAGAGCATCTGTGTTAGAAATTGAGATGTTCTACATTTGAGGAATAGTTCCATCTCCAGATTAAATATCTTGGCAAGTTGATATAGGGCCAGTATTTTGGGAAATATTAGTAATTTTGGAATATAATAGCTGTACAGTCACATTGCATTGCCCGTGATGGTTGACAGGAAGCGCAGTACCACACTGCATGATGGGAAACAAAGTTAAAAACAGGGACAATGCATTTACCAACTTCAGTCTCTAGATCGGGTCAACTTGCTAGTACTATCATAATAACTTATAAATAATGACAACTCTAAATTTTTCTTTTGTTTTAGTGTAAAATGTAAAATTCCATGAAAATGTTGACGTTTACAAACTATTTTTGTCCACACAAAATGTGAATAACCTGGACAAATATGAACAACCTGAAATTTTTTAAGAGAGGCATGTGCAATTTTACCAATATTTCTCCTGTTACTAAATGTGTGTATTTGTAGATTGACTGTGATCTGTAATTTATAACATGCATGTGTCAATGATATACTGAGGCATAATATTGTTAATATTGTCTTGTTTTTTAAAAGAAATTTCTGGTTCATGTTTTTCACATTCACTGTGTATTAACAATTGATTATTATTATTTTTCATGTTTTTAATTTTTTTTCTTTACATATTTTATTATAGTAGTTTTATTCTACCCTACTTATTCATTGTACATTATTTAAGATTTTATTCTTTATCTTCTATGCTAAACTGAGACCTGGGTGACTACATTTCCTTCTATCACATACCACTCGAATGACAATAAAGCTGAGTCTGATTTTTAAGGAAACCTTGTAGACGTAAACACTTTCACTTTCTTTTATGCAGTTGTATTTTTTTCCACTGTTATGTCACTGCTCTGGCCCACTTGAGCTCATGCTGGGCTGAACGTGGCCCCTGAACTAAGATGACTTTGACACCCCTGATATAAAGTGTGTCGCTGGTGATAATAGTCCAATGTGCTGTTTCTCTGCTGCACACATAACTAAAATCATCACGTGTTCATGTACCAATGCCTCGAAGCAACATGAAAATCACACTGAATGAGATCTTTTACTGTAAAATAGGACACCACAGTTTAGGAATAAGCAGGTGACCCAACAACTTCATGCTGTATTAAAACCCTGTGTAACTCGGGGAAAAAAAAAAAAAAAAAAGGTGCTAATGCTGCAACAGACAGGCATGTGAGTCCCAGTGGGGCCACCCAAGCTAAAAAAGTCTGCTGTACTGTCAGGCACTTTTGATAAAAGCATCCTGGATTTGGTACATGAGGGAGGCTTAAACAGGAAAAGGGTGTGCGTGCAGAATGGAAAATGGAAATGATACAGGAGAAGGATGGATGTAAATGAGAGAGAAGAAGCAAAAAAAAGACCAGATTTTCTCAGAAGCCGGCATGTTGATTACGCTTATTTTTTGTACTGTAATCTGTGATAATGATGTGTTTTCCCTTCTTGGTGGGTATATGCTCGGGAGCGTGCGTGTTCTGCAGCGAAGCTTTGCGTGTAAACCCGTCCCCGTGTCGCGTTTGTCTGTGTTTATTCTCATGCCCGCTGACAGCCACCAGCTCCCTCACAGTCCAACAAGGGATTGACTCTAAAATACCCCTTTGATCTCCCCATGTTCCCCCCTGAACTCTCTCCCTCGCCACCCCCCACCTCCCCCATCCATCCTGTCTTTCCTTGAAGGCATTGGAGCCTCATGCTTTCATCACATCGATATTTAAAGGAGTGATATTTTACTTTTTTTTAGAATGGAATTTTTCATTTTAAACCATTTTCTTGTGGTCTACATAAACTGTAAATGCTATGTTTGGGTCTGAATTCTTCATTAATTCAACTCCACAGGTCCATCTTCAAGTGTATTTCTGAGTAATGACAGTAGCCAGGTGGTTTGGAGTGCTGGCTCTTTAAATTCAATGAGCCACTTTACACTCCACCCCCTTCAGGATGTTGACTGTACTGTTCAACCATCTTTGTAGTTTTCAAGATACAGTACGCTGGTCTAGCTCTAATGAAAGTTTTTGGAAGTTATAACTTATAATTAATAATGGCAAAAATGGCAAACTGTAGCCTTCAGCCACATCGGTCTAAGTCATAGTCTGACCTGGAGGAAGACAGAGAAGAAGAAGAACCGGTAAGAACCAAGACTTCTGCTAATAACTTTACCAGTCATTCTCAAGTGAACCTGGGAAACCCAACCAATCGAGACCGAGAAAGGTGACTTTAAGCATCATTTACCTTCTATAATTTGCGACAGTTTTTTTTACAGTATTGTGTTGAAAAAGTAAGTCTAAATATGCTTTAAATGTATTTAGAACTGAACCAGAAATTAGCAAACAAACTAGCATAGCATCTAGCGCCGCCAGTAAAAATATCTGGAAATCTCTACAAAATCACTGAAATTATAATCAAACCAGCCAGTTATGGTGTTAAAAGTCTAGATGTGTCTTTACTGGACGGGTGAGTAGAAGTATTAGGTGTAAATATGGTTTAGATGTGTTTAAAACCAAACAGGTAATTAGCAAACAAACTAGCATAGCGACTAGTGCCACCAGTAAAAATACCTGATCATTTCTTCAAAATCACAGAAATCACAATCAGACCAGTTAAGGTGTTAAAGTTCTAGATGTGTCTTTCCTGGGCGAGTGTGTAGAAATTTTAGGTGTAAATATGATTTAGACGTGACCGTTAAAACCGAACCGGAAATGAGCCGTGTGGACTACAACCGCCGCTGCTGATGTCATACTCTGAGAGATGTTCATCGGAAGTCTTGACCTTGTTTGTGCAAATGTAGCAACATAACTA
>JAPTGZ010000003.1:31719466-31731504 GCA_029814645.1 Fowleria isostigma
GAGGGACGGTGTCCTGCATGTTTTAGATATTTCCCTCTTCCACACACCTGGTTCAATTAATGATCAACTCATCATCCAAATCTGCAGAAGTCTGATAATGATGTAATGGCTTCCAGGTGTGTGTAATATCTAAAACATGCAGGATACCGGCCCTCGAGGACCGGATTTGGACACCCCTGACCTACGCCGTCACTTTGTAAAGCAATGCGTTGGCTCACACAGCCTTGACATAGCCTTTTGCTATTATGAAACAGTATTTTAGATGTTTATAAGAAAATACATTGTACACCATTGTACTAGAAAGTTAAGAAAAAATAATAATGAGTACATGTATTCCTATAGATATGTGCTGTGCTGGAAAATTTTGAAAATGACCTTGAAAGTGCTTGAACAATGTGTATGAACCCTAAAGATCAGATCACAGTTTTAGACCAATTCTTGCAGAAAAAACTGTAAATCTTTATTGAATAAAGGATTCACATCTTCTTTTCTCCATAAATGCTTGTTTTTTCTTCATCTTCAAGTGCATGGGACCAGTATATCCTCTGGTGATTTAGAAGTTAACTCCCTATGACTCTATTTAATGCAGCGATTCCAGACTGCATGTTGCAAAATCTGTTTTTTATTCGAATTTACTGAAATTATTCCTCGATTCTGATGTCAACAGCAGGTTCAGCGCTCACAGAAAACTGTCAAAACACAGAAAAATGTTCCTTACTGTAGCTGTCACGGTTGTCATCCATCCATCTTTGCTAAAAGGTTTAAGTTTTGCTCTTTCAGTGAACATCCGTGACATGAGGCACCTTGATTTCGACACTTTTAAAACTTTCATTCATCACCAGCAGCGCAGCCTCCAACATCGTCACCCAGGAAACAGGATGAATCAATGCATAGGGGAATCAAGTGCTGCGCATCCCACCCAATCACAGAGACGTGCATTTACACAGGACTAATATTATCACAGGACATCTGTGTATGCTGAAATAGGGTAATTTGCAATGAATTATTACAAATTACAGACGCTGCTGATTTCCACAGGATTAAGATCTGTGACGACCTCAGCTATTATTACAAATTACCAGAGGTCACCAGGTAATACTCTTCCCCTATGAATGGACCATTAGTTGCAGATCAGATTTAATGAGCAATTCATGCAAAGATGCAAAGATTCACATGAAGGTTTCACATACATTTTTTGTCACATTAAATATATGTCCTTTATTTAACCAGGTAAGAAAAGTCTCATTGAGATTACACGTCTCTTTTCCAAGAGTGACCTGGCAAAGAAAAGCAGCATAACACACAGTTTCTGTCAAGACAAGACATAATCAGCACATAACACAAAACACACAAAAACACACATTTGTGCAAGTTTAAAAACAGTTACAGTACTCAGCATAAATGAGTACTTTGAAAAGTAAGATTTTATTCAGTATCTCAATGATCATAAGCCCAGTTAAAAAAAAATTTGAACAAAACTGATTTTTATAGAACATTTCCTTAACTGAGAACATATGTTGTGTCTCATAGAAAATGTTGATTCTCAAAGAAAACTGAAGGTTTTGTGCCAAATCTGTTGGCATGTAGTCATTTAGGCTGAGCACTGTACTTTGACCAAGCTTACTGATTTCACGCTCCTTTAAAATAGCTTTAAATCCACCTAAAGTAACAAGTTCAGATAAATTTAAGTAATCTTGTAGGACATTCCACGCAGTTAAGGCTGCATACTGAAACGCAGTCTAACTCTGTTCATGTCTCTGGAGCCACCATCAGTATGTTTTTCTGTGAATGCAGTGCATACTATATTTATTTATTTAATGTTTATTTAACAAGGACACATACATACAGCGTTGCCACCAAAGATGCATATAAGACATCTAGCCTCAGCTAATTGGCAGTCTTTTTCCCTGGACCGCCTTTTGAACACTATAAAACAATATAATTAATACAACAAAATACACTAAAATACAATGTACACAGTGAAAAACTGTTGTTGTTTTTTCTGCATACAAGTGCAGATACTCCTTTTCATGCATAGAAGGGAAGAACAAAATTCTGAGTTTCCACAAGTCTTCTGAAAGTTCCAATAACCCAAAATTTAGGCTTTAATAGCCTGTTCCCTAGACATGAATTAAGCTTTGTCCAACACTAAAAGTAATTCTTAAAGATCTCCTTTAGGCGAAGGCTTAATCCATGTCTGGGAAACTGAGCAAAAACTATCCTAAATACAACCTTTACCTACAGCCTTGAATTATGAGGCTAGTTTCCTCCAGTCGTGTTAACCTCAGTCTCTACATGGAACAAATAACCACCAGTGTTTCACAGTGCTGTGTGTGGGCTGATGGGGCATTTCCTCTCATTAAAAAAAATGTACCTCTAGAAGGAATAAGATTGTTTTTCTTAACGTTACTTTCATCTAAAACAGATAAGTGCAAGATCAACGAGACGTGACGAGAATTATCCCGCACATAAATCTCTGCACGCGTCCTTTCACATGAATTCCAGACTAAAAGATGCCTGTAACATTTACAGCTCATCCAGTCTACAGATGATATCAGTGGAAATGCATTTGATAGCTGTTGGTTAATGCATAAAGAGTTAGGAAGATGGAGTTTAATGTCATAAAAACCTGATGGATTGGAAGTTTGTTGCCGACTTTAATAGATTAAGAGCAGGTAGAGCCAGAGAGTGGAAGTGACTCTTTTAACCCATTAAGACCCAGTGCTACTTTTGTGACATTTTTTCTCTATCTTTAACTTTTCTTAAGTGATTGATCAGCATTTATCACATTATCCTCTATATTTTGTGTATGTTTGTATATGTTTGTATGTGGAGGTTCAGTGTAAATCATGTATTTTCCTAGGCATGACATATCCGGTATTATGAGAGGTTCAATAACAGAACAGTTCAATAAATGATGCCCAGGTTATTCAGAAATTCTGAATCCATAACTTGTTGGTGAATTCTGTACAATATTCTCCCAGAAATATATTTTGCGTGGCCACTGCCATAAAAAAGGACTTTATCTTGAAACGATGATGTGCACCTGCAGAGTGAAATTATGAGATACGGACGGAGCCCCACCCCACCCCCACCACCCCCCGTGAGAACTACAACATATCACAAGAAGGGTAGAAGGGACTTTACTAGAATTACATGTCAGAAGCTAAACACTATTTAATGGAAACACCTACAAGTTGAAACTGTAGAAATATTGCTTTTATTTTGCTGAAAACTGTAATGGAAACCCAGCTATTGATCCAACTCCATGAGTTTTACTGGTGAATCAATGTTGTAGAAGATGATGGTGTTTGCATGATAACTATGGAGCCTCTGAACGTCCAAATAGGTCATATCTGATGACCATGAAAAGCTGACAAACTGCATTTTACATCAATTATTTCCATGGATTGACAGGATTAATGGATCAGAGGTTATTAAATATTTTAGATCAGTAGATGCTTTGTGTTGCCAGTGACTGTTTGGGTCTTTATGGGTTAAATCAGACGGCGCCTGCTGGTTTATGTCTGTGGTTGTAATTGCATGGTGTTGTTGCCAGGGCAAACTGAGCACCGTGTCCTATCTGGTGGTTTTAAACTTTGATGGTACTGTTATGATTAGCTCTACCATTAGCATTTATTGCTTTGGTAATTGGACTCTCAGTTGGAAGTAAATCCATTACTGTGGGATTAAATGAAGCCCCAGCTCTTAAAATCGCGTGTACGTGTTGACAAAACTGGTGCGCAAACGGAGTTATTTAGTGTGTATAAAATGTTTTAAACTAAGCCAATTCCCTTAAGTACGTGCGCGCACATTAACAAAGCTGTTTTCCAGAGCGGAGCGAATGTAACATGTATCAAACCGTTTTGTCGCTTCTGTGTGCGTTTCTGATTTGTTCGCCAGACGGTGGTCCATTTGTTGCGGATGGTTAATGCAGCAGCAGTGGTGGGATTGTTATGACTTTCAGGAAGTAGAAAGTGTGCCATTACCAGAGCGGGCGACTGAACAACACAAAGCTGCCGCCTCGCCGTTTCATCGGAGAGAATTACATGGTTGGGATTGGAGATGACATTCTTTCACAGAGGCAGATCAAAGCGGCCAGATTATTTCCCTTCGCTCTCTTCGGCATGTGGAGCAGATCGTTGAGTTTAAGAAGAGGATGTGTCTGAGCGTGCACGTCCCTACAAAATAAGGTGTTAACGCTATATATAGCGAATCAGAAAACGTCCTTGTTTGTCAGATCGCATTTTGATTAAGTCCTGGCGTAATTGGCGTTAGTATTTCCACCTCCTCTTCCATCCATCCTTTCTGCACCTTGTTATTTTGTACCTATTTGTTCTCCCTCTCTGCCGCTTCACCTTACCTTTTAACATTTCTGTCTTTGAAATGAAGAGGCAGGAATGCTCGGTAACTGAAGTCACGGTTGGTGGCAACAATATCCCTCTGTTACAGGTACAAGAAGAGAAGGCTGGCTCTCTGCTCCAGTGCACAGCAGAAATGCCTGAGACTGCCGCTTCTCAATGGGAAAAGAGAATGAAAGGGGGGGAAAAAATCCAACTGAGGCCCCCTTTACACCTCACATTAACATTTGTCTGGCACCCAGATTGTATCCAGATACGATTAATCCCACATTCCATTTATGCCTGGCATTAAAAATGCCCCAGTCTGAAAGACGGCAGCTCCTCGTGAGACACATGTGTAAAGTGAGATAGGAGGCAGGAGTCAAACAGCGCTTTTCTTTTCTTCTTACAATGCTATTTTTTTTGGGGTGGGGGCACCTATTCATTGCTCTCAGAAAGTTTCTGTCTTGTTCCAGCTCACCTCTGTTGTCCTCATTGCATCCCTACGAGACAGACGGACTGATACAAAGGAGCCACACGAGGAAAACATGCCCGCTAAGATCGAATGATACACACAGATACAGAACAAAGTAGAAGACAGGGGGGGAAAAATCACACCAAATGCGAAGAAACGTCCCATGGCTCCGATACTCCTCACTTTATCATTGCATTTCAAGTGTTGAGCCAGTTTTTCTTATCAAGAACCGCCTATTCATGTTTGCTCTTGTTTCATTCATAATGTATTACAGAAAAGGCTTTTGGGAAAGCACTGCCTTTGTTTAACAAAAATGAACTTTCCTTTGAAAAGCTCTCGAGTTTTCTGGAGATGAACATGGACTATATGTGATTGAATATTATGCATTCACTGTAAAATGCCTGTTTTCAGCAGTCAGTGACAGGCAGGGATAGATTAATTCATGCCGCTGTTATGACAGATGTTTAATTCATGTTCACTGTTTTTTATCACACGAACGACAACTTTAATTGTCTTAAAGATTCAACAAATTATACAACCTAAAAACATCTTTGGATGAATGATGTAAGTTAATAATAACATAACTTACCTGTCATAAAAAGTTCCATTCACACATTTGAATGAGTTTAACTGAACATTAACATGACAGCAGGGGATGACTGGGTGCTTTCACGCTATATGAGCAGGACATACTCCCATCGCTCTATTTCCACTCTCTCTCCTGGCGCTGGGATAGTCACTCACCGTGTCATGGCTTAAGTTTTCCACCACGCCCACTCAGGACAAAGACTCCCCGCATGGTCAGATATCAGTAACTGCTCATCATGTAATGCTAATGATCCATGATGCAGTGCTTTGTATAATTTAATGAATTTAGTTTATTTCTTTATTTATTTTATGCATACATGTCATCAAGTCAAAAAAAAAACACTTAAAGTGCTGTGGTAGATGTAGATGATGCTGTAACACCACAGAAAAACACCAAAGACAGAGAAGAAGATGTGGAGCATGTGCATTAAACTTGTGCGATCTTAACAAGTACAAAAAAAGATGTTGGAAAAATGAATGTGCATGCAGCTTAAGGAGAGGCTTGGTATCATCGTTTCAGAAAATATACAAACGGGTAACAAGAGTTTTATTTAGAGATTTGTTAGATTTGAACATTTTTGGAAAAGTAGCATGTTGGCACTCCAAAAATGCTAGCTCCAAGTGAATAAAATACCCACACAATATTAAAAAAAAATTGCAGATACCCCTAAACTTATCTCCATGTGAATGGACCCTTTAGGCGTTTTCTCACTGCGTACCCAAGACCATATCAGAGTATGTTGGTCCCCAAAGTCTGCTTAATGTTATCAATGTGAATGCAAACATTCCATGCATGAGTACTCTACCCAAGTCCAGCTGAGAGGGTCGTCCTGGGTACGGACTGCGTGGATTCCTGTATGGTACGTTGCAGTGTGGAAGCAATCTGTACCCGAGACCAGACGTGACCTGATCACCAATCAGCAACTAGAGCTGCGAGCAAACTCCTCAACTGATGTCTTTTGAAAAAAGCCTTCAATCCGTGTGGCGCGGGCTCATCTTATGGACCGAACCACTCGGTGATATAGCAGGGATAATGAAGGTAGCTCTACTTCACTTTGCCTCAAACAGGCTAACAGGTTGAAAAGTATTGCCTGACTTGCCATGTAAGGATTTGTCTTCTTTTGACTTCCATGTTTGTTGGATAGCGACAGAATTCCTTCCACACTGCCACCTACTGTTTCAGCCCTGTAACACCCACTCATACTTGGGCACAGGCCCCATTACGTACTTGTGAACGTTACATCTGTTGGAAAGGTGTAAGAGTATCCAAGTACAGCACGGATCCAGATACCCAGTCTGAAAATGCCCATAGTCTTACTCGATTCAAATCCTTACAAATCCTTATATTTCCTTATTTACTCCTTTAGTGTAGCAACATTAGCCACAGTTAGCCGATAAATGCAGTCCGCTTACATAAAGAAAAGGCAAACTCAAACCATAACACAGATTCTAACACAAACTTCACACAAGCACACAGAAACACATAAATCCTCTAGACTAAAGCTTCAAATCAGCAGTTTACGAACTGACAATAGAACTTTGGTGTTTTCCTGATACTCATTTTCCCCACAGTAAAAACAACCTTGAATAGATGCGATTCGCTGTTTAATCAACATTAGAGATAGAGTGTCGGAATTCTTAATCACAGTGAATAAGAAAACCTCCACTTCCAAGATGACTAAGTTATTTTTGCAACCTAGCATCATGCTAGTCACAAACTAACAGAAACACAAAACAAACAAACCCTGACAACGCCAACGTAAACACATGACAGAAGGAGGAATTCTTTGGACTTCTCTGATATTGACGTCTATCCAATATGTCTTCTCCCCACATAAAACTCACCAGCATTTATAAACTCTTGATTGTATTGTCAGTTTGATGTTATTTTTGTGATCAACTGTGACAAAATCACGGAAGTCACATTCAGTATTACCTCAGCCAGAGAACACAATCACGTCCAAGTTTGAGAGAAGAGAAGGAGAACTCTACAAACAGCATCTGAACACTTTCTATTTTAGACATGGATTCACATATCATATCTTTCTCACACATTATATTGCACCAGTTGGCGACCCAGGAAAAACATGCCTGCCATCCATTTTGGATCTCATGTCTAAGTGTGGGAAAAAAAAAAAAAAAAAAGCCTTATAGGAGATTCTGAAAATGTGATGATTCAAGCCTCTGAGATGAATATCTGGTGGATTTCATAGCTCTGCGGCCAAAGATTGCAGGAGTAGGTGTTATTTTACCTTGTTTACTCATTTAGTAACAGAGTCTAATTTGCCTTTTGGACTTTCATAATGTGTCTTCTCGGTAATTTTACCTTCATAACATTTTTTTTCCCCTGAATTTCAGACAGCAATATAAACCAAAATAGCTAAATTAGTAGACACACAAAGATCTCCAATTGGTGTGGGTGTAAAATCTGAGAACACACACCTCGTAGCTTCAGCTTTGCATACAGGTATGAAATAGGATAAGAACCACTTCATTTGCTTCACTCCCTCTTTTGCTTTTTTGTAAAAATCTGAATAAAGCTTTTCCGGGTGGATGAGTAACATTCTAAAGAAAGTCGACCCATATCCTTACTCTTCATGCGATACAGGTTTTTTTTTTTTTTTTTCACATATAGTATAGGCCTACTGAAATATTCAACATGTGTGTCTGCCAGATGGATTATGTGCTCTAAGAGGTTGGTGCTCATTTGTTGCTAGGATACTATTTACTGATTATATTGACGCACATGAGGCGGACTGAAACTTAATTTCATACATATACCTTGTCATGTACAGTAGATGTAGTTAAATGAAGATAGTCCGACACACCCTGCAAACAGCTCCTATGCATGTATATCAGTCTCTGGTACATCTATATGGTTCAGCAGTTTGATGTATAACCACGCATCAACAAGGTCAGCTCTGAAAATCCCATCTTCTGCTTCCCTTTCTTCTCCTCTCTCGTTTTTTTTTTTTTTTTTTACTGCCTACTCACAAATGCAGAGGCTGCTTTTAATCTTTGCAAACTATTAATGATTTTAGGTTCAGCTGCCTCACAGATGGCAATCGGCAGTGTTTAATTGAGGTTTGCAAGTGTTTGGATGAGAGAGTTTTCAGAGAGGATTTTAAGTAGCACCTTGAACAACATGCTCTTTTTTTTTTTTTTTTAAAGGTTTCCACAAAAGCCATAAATTGGCTTTTGGCCTAGTTCCATCTCTTGCTCTATTCCCTGGTATGCTTCTATAATGTAGGCTGCAAATATTATTCTTGCTGCAGATATTATTCTTTTGCCGAATCTGTCAGGCAGAAGGGATTTAGTGTTGGGTTTCAGCATAGATGAGACTTTTTTTTGTTCTTGGAAATGGTGTACAACAGCTCCAATAGTTTTTCTTGGTGCCTCGGAGAGATGAGCCCATTTCTCTCCCGTTGCACAAGGCTTATTAGTTTTCACTGTCAGCCCCTTTCTCTGCCACTAGTTTCTCTCTGTTGGAGCAGGGCCTCTGCTCTCATCTATAAAGTGATTTCTCAGACTTATCACATTATGTGCTGTCCTAAAATAAGCATTATCTCCAACAGTGGGTCTTTATTCGACTTACTCTGCAATCTTGGCCTGCGGGCCCATTCCCTACCCGTAAAGTCAAGTTGTTTATGAGCTTATAACCATGATTAATTTTTTAAGCGTAAGGGCTTTACTCAGAATGTTAAGTGGCTGTGGACGGGCTTGTTGGAAAGCCGCCCTCGGTCTACGTGCTTCTCATCCCATGTCTGTCTGCGATGACCTCTTTGCCAAACACGCTGCCGTTTACGTCGCCTGCTGGGGCGCGGAGACGCTCCGGTCAACTCCAGCGCAGTGGGACGTCTCCTCTCAGTCATGCCTCGTCTTTTGCTCTTGCTTTGTTAATGTCTTTTCTGCTGTTCTTCTAGTTTTCTGTAGGGTCACAGTTGAAACCGCCACTAAAACCAGTGATGATAAAGTGCTTGTGTTAACCCTTTATAGGGCACTCATAGAAATAGTCTGAAAATGACTATAGTAGTATATAGTTATTGGAGGGCATAACAAAACTTTTTTACTTTTATGATTTTTTTCAAAAATTTCTATTGTTATGTAGAAAATCAAGGTCAATGAAGTTACCATGTTTGGTTCCTTACCTTTAAGTGGCAAAAAATCAAAAAACTAAACATGAATAAAACATAAAAAATACAAGAAAAACACATTTAAGGTGACAGGAAAATGGATTTTAGAACATTAGACCAACATGAGTGCTAATTCAGACACCTGTCAACATCCACATTATCCCTTCGAACATCATTCCTTACATTAGTACCATTACGTCATGGTACCTAACAAAGCAGGTACACTCACTGTTTATACAGAGACTGACCACTGAGACTGTTGACTCTGTCTTCACTGCAACTGTTGCTGTCACTGTCTTGTAATGTGTGCGGAAATCAGCAAAAATAGTCATTTAACTGACATCAAATGTAAAACATGAAAATTACAATGAACAATGCAACACAACTGAAGAGCTGTTAACACTTGACAAGTATAACCTGTGGATTTCTGCTGAGTTGACAAAAAAACAACAACCCTGAAACCATATTGTTTTTACTCAAATTTACTGACATTACTCCTCACTTCTGGCGTCAAAAGCTGGTTCAACTGTTGAAAGCCTGAAAAATGTTCCTTGCTTTAGCTGTCATCATGTCATCCATCCATCATTTCAGATATTGCTCTACTTCTGAAAGCTTTAAGTTGGCTCTTTCAGTGAACATGCTTGCTATATTTCGACATGAGCCTCCTGGATTTCCACCTAAAACACTTTTAAAACTTTTATATTTCATCACCAGTCCATCATCCTCAACCAGGAAATAGGCTGAATAAATGCACAGTGGAGACAAAACATGTAGTGACTGAGATGTTGATTTGCATGAGAGTAATATTACCGCATTTGTTGTAGGGTACAATGAGAATTCTACTTTACAAATTACAGACACGGCAAATTTGCATAAGATTAAGATTAATATTTTCAGAGGTTCACAGGTAATTCTAGTCCTGCATGAAAAGAGCTTAATATGAAGTAGAATTGGCAAGTAAATTTTATTTATATATATCCTCCTGAGACCCCGTAATGCATTTTTAACCCATAAGGAACAGTGTGATATTTGTGACACTTCCCAAATTAATCTTTCTCCATATTTAACCTTCTTTAAGTGATTTATCATCATTTATTGTAATATTATCTTCTGTAATCTGTTTTTTTTTCTGTGAAAATTAGGTATATAGGTTTTCCAACATTGAATTTACTAATCATGTAGATGTTCATAAAGGTTTAGGGTAAAGATGAGGATTATTATGTCAAAAAATAGTGGAAACTAAAGAAAAAGTGACTTTTTCTCTCATTAAAGGATCATAAACCCAGTGTGTCCATCCACTGTCATTGATCCAACTCCATGGGTTTTACTGGTGAATTAATGTTGTGACGATGGCAGTGTTTCCACGGTAATTACAGAGTCTCTGAACATCCAAAAGGGTAATATCTAATGACAAAGAAAAAGAAATGAAAAAAATGACGCACCTTGTTTTACACCAGTTTTTTACATGTATTAGTGGATCAACAGGAATTAAACAGTTTATATCAGTACATGATTTTGGTAGATATTGGATGTTTGGATCTTAATGGGTTAAAAAGTTTAAATATATAGACAATTTCATTTGGGAACTGACACAAAAGTAGTGCTGGGTCTTTATGGGTTAAAAAAAAACTCCACTAAAAAGGTCATTAATTAAAAAAAAACAACAATAATTTAAATAAAAATATCTGAAATAATTTTGCATCATGCTGTTTCCAATTAAGGCAATTATTTTATGTAAGATGGAGAAAATGTTTACTTACCGGGTCTCAGGATAATATACATGCATATAGCACAATTAATACACATGGTAATTCAGAGTCCTTCAAAAAAAAAACATAGTATAAAAACAAGTAGGAAAAATAAAGATGAAAAACTAGTCAAATATAGACTTTACACAGAATATGTACACAGATAATACCATTTCAGTTGGCATATGTAGAGCTGTTTTCAGCTTGGATGTAAACATTGTCAGAGTTTATGCTTATTTAATATCTTCATCACAGACTATTCCAGATTTCGGCTGTTTGAAACTGAGACACTGCATCTTCCTGTTTAGCAGGTTGTTTAGCAAGTGCAGGTAATATCAGCCTCAGGTTCAGCCTCGAGTTGGTAATAAACACTTCCTTTGTAAGTCATATCTGATGTCAAAAAGAAAGAGTGAGGGAAGAAAAGGACTTACACGTTTGAAAATTAGGTGTCATTATGTGAGTAGATATGTGTGTATGAATGTACGTATGAGTATGTCCCCTATCCTTCATCATCATTTACACAACTGTATATAGTATTTGTAGAATTATTTATAGAATTTTGGTTTGTATTTATACAATGATTTAGATTTTTTGCTCTTGTGTGCTCTGTGTGTACTATAATCTTAGAGTTGTAAACCTGGAATTTCCCTTGGTGGGACTAATAAAGGAATATCTTAACTTATCTTATCTTATCTTATCTTATCTTATCTTATCTTATCTTATCTTGTCTTGTCTTGTCTTGTCTTGTCTTGTC
>JAPTGZ010000003.1:31865389-31876759 GCA_029814645.1 Fowleria isostigma
CAGACAGACAGACAAATGCTGGCAAAAACATAACCTCCTTGGTGGAGGTAAAAAATCATAATGTCAGTTTTTTCCAATATTGTGCAGCCCTCTTTGACATTTGATTAAAAATAGGCATTTATTATGTAAATACATTACTTTAATTTGTCAACATATGTGTAATGTCATGGTCATCATGTATCAAGACGATTCTAGCTGAGGTATTGTGGCTTGTACGATTCAACGACCAAACCCTGCATGACTTTAGAGTGCAGTGGCAGCTTTGTGTAGGAGTGTGCATTCTTTTTTGCCTTACTTTTAACAACATCGAGTTCATTCTGGTCCACTCCCGTACACAAAGGAAAACATTTGGTCTGCTCCAAACACCATGAGAAAACACTTTGTATAATCAATTTATATTTGGAAATTCAGAAATTTAGAAACCAGAGCAGGAGTAATGGTCTGGAAACAAATACCTCTGTCATACTTTCTCTTCTTTTTCATTACTTACATAGACCAGAAATTACCTAAAATCAAATCCATACTTTCTCAAACTGCATAGGAGCTCCACAAGAACAAATAGACTTGACACTGAAACCGAGCACCAGTTTGTCTTTTCATGGAATTTATTAGTAATATAAAAAAACTGAAAATAACTCCAGCGTTTTGCATAAACAGTAAGCTCACAGACAGGACTAATAAAGTTCGAAATCCACACTTCACTACAGATATTCTTCTAAAACACAATAGACAATGTTTTCCCACCTGCCTTTTGACCTCCCACTAAACACTGTTGCTAACATATTTAATCCTGCTCTTGTTAATCGCTAAACTAACACATCTGGCCTGATTCAGGGGTCCACAGGTACATCACAGAGAGGCTAACAATTGTCAGTCACTAAGGTTTTTGTCGGCTGATTACCTCTGAATGCGCTACCCAGATCTCTAAGTCAACACCTGCCATGGACTGAAGTACCTCATTGCCCAAGCTTCGTACATAAACAAATAATGGCTCCTGAACTGCTGCTGCTGAGGAGGTGTAAGAATAAAAAGCAGGTACAGCTGCCAAATGTGCGCTGCCTTTGAACAGCAACTCAGGCAAAGCATCTACATTTGGCGGTTCAGGCAAATTTAGCAACAGAGGTACATCACAGATACTTGCTCAGCTGCTTTTCATCTGATAGATAGACAGCAGAAGAGAGGGGAGGAGAGCTTCACTCAGGGGCTACTGTATCTGCAGTGCAGTGAAATCTATTAAGATTAAATCCATCTCACTCTCTCTGTAACACTCCTTTAGCCATGACTAATTACCAGCCATTTTTGCAGCGCAGATAACACCTTGAGCAATCGATTTCACACGGCACTCTTAATATCAACTGTTTAGCTGATTGTCCTTGAAGATATTCCAGAGTGGAACATTTGGAAGCCTTCCAGTCTTTCTCTCAGGAGGGCCCTCGCTGCTTCTGATGCTCACTTGCTCGCGTTCTCTCATCTTTGTATCCTTTGCTATCTCCCTTTCTGACTTTCACTTTGGTTCTCAAAGTGTGTAAGTGTGTTTGTGTGTGTGGGGTATGTCTTTTTGTACTTGTGGGACCAGTTTCAGTGTTAAACCGTAGTGTAATGAGGTCGTGTTCTGCATTGCGAACACTCTGACTAGCCACTAGTAAGTACTTCAAAAAACGGTTTTTGAGATTAGGGTTAGAATAAGGTTAAGACAGTGCATTTAGTGGCGACGGTTAAAGTTGAAGTTATGTCAATGAGGGTCCCCACAAGCACTGAAAGACAGAGTTATGAGTGTGTCGGTATTACATGAGATATGCCTCATTACTCTGACAAGCAAGTCTTGAAATAACTCGGTCATTTAGTCAGTATTAATGAGATGATACCACAAGTCTTTGTAATTCTACTCAAACACTTCTTACACAAAGACTAAGACACTGGTCCTTTTTAAAGAGCAGGGCGTTTTTCTTCTTTTTTTTTCCACATGAAGCTTTAAAAACGAGCTGTGCACATAGATATATGTTTTGTCATCTTTTTCGAGGGTAAATGGGTACTTCTGGCTTCAAAGACAAAATTTGTTACTTCTGAATTGCAATTTTCCACAGAAATCTAGCATCAGCGTTCTATAAATACAGACATAAAATTCCATGTTTTTCACAATGGAAATTATACTTAAGAGGAAGCCCGATCTTCACAGTTCTTGTGTAATAAGAGGCCTTTGTGATATATGAATAGAAAACCTGCTTTTATCAGAGAAATTATTCTGCAACCTCAATGAGATATGACTATTGTAATTAGTGGAACTAATCCTCCACACCTATAGGAATATGTTTATTAAAAAGAAATGCTGCAATGGACAAAACAGATGAAAGTATCCTTAAAACATCTGCTTTCTGTCAGCATTTTAGGACTCCAACACACTGAAAGAAATCCCTCTACAAGACTCCTGTGGATGTTCTCCCTCATTTCTTCAACTGCCATTCATCGGCAGGGAACCACAATAATATTTTGATGTCTTTTCAATCCACAGTAGGCAGTTTCTGACACGCCCTGACACCGCATCAACCACGGCAGGGTGGCCAGTCAACAACTCATGAAAGTATACAAGGCAGTGGTGTCTGAGCACGGGTCTCTGAAGGTCTCCCGCAGAATGCCCACCTGCTGGAAGGACTTGGACCAGTGGAGGACAAAGTTGGAAAGCACAGTGACCCAAGATGGAATGAAAATGGAGATTTGCACAAAGAGAGATATGTGTATAGACTACTAGAATCCTCAACTATGAGAGTGTGCAGCTGAGTTGGTGTTTATGTTCCTGTCAGCATGTCTGTGTGAGAAAGTGCTTGTCAAGGTAATTGAGGATGATGGCAGTGCCAGGGTTTTCCCCTACTGCCACAAGACTGAACAAAAAACTATGCTGATATTTCTGTAGTGCTGTAAAGGAAAAAAAAAAAAAGAAATTACATTAGACTGTATTTTTATTATTCAATTATTCATTTTAAATGGGACAGGTACCAGTGCAAATATGAGGCGCATTGCATCATGGGTCATTTATAGTATTAATGTTACAAGGCAAGAGAGTGAATTGTAGTCTGTTCAGTGATTCTTTCTCTCTACAAATCATGTGACCATGTTCACTCCACTTATTGGGTAAATTTGTCTCAGGGCAATAGCAGTAAAGTAAATACAGGAAGAAACCTCTGCATTCTGAATTAGTGCATTTTTCTGTGAGAGAAACATTCACCAGCTAGTTGCCTTAACCAACAAACCATTAGTTTGGAACCATGTGGTAATTTTGGTCCAAAACAGATGATAGGTGATTTATCTCTAGTTGGAATCATTTTAATGTGATACAAATCAAGGGATCAGCCAATAGTAGAAGCTTTATTTGTGTAAAACCAAGTTATGATTAGAAAACAGGAAAGGTAAAACAAAATTTGTCATCGCTTCACAATGTGACCTATTATTTCACACTTATTTGTTCTGTGTGTTTTGGTGTTTCAGAAATAATACTTGTACTGCTGGATAGTGTTAGCGGAGTGGTGTAAAGTTTGTTGCACTGGTCTTTTGTTTTCTGAAAATATTCAGGACATATTGTAGTCTTGGATTGTTTGCTCGTTTTTGATATTTGCCAAACCAACAAAGACCCAAACAACAACCAGCAACCAAAACCATCAACTGATGTAAACAATTTAATACCTGTTGATCCACTAATCCTATCAACACATGAAGGCTAAATAATTTGCATAAAGTTTTTCATCTTTTCATAGTCATCACATATGACCCCATTTGGACATTCAAAGGCATCATAGTGAACTGTGGAAACACTGTCATCTTCTACAACTTTGATTCACCAGTAAAACCCATGGAGTTGAATGAATGACAGTGGATGGAGACACTTTGTTTATGTTCAGTTAATGCTAGATTTGCTAAAAAAGTAACTTTCTCTTCAGTTTTGTCTGTTTTAAATATAACCCTCAACCTTACTAGCCTCTATGAACAGTGGCATAATTAGTAAATTGAATATAGGAAAACACCTGACTGCCATTGAAAAAAAACCACAAAATAAAGAAGATAATATTACAATAAATGGTGATAAGTCACTTAAGGAACATTTAATATTCAGAAAATAATTATTTGGGAACTGCCACAAAAGTAACACTGGGTCCATATGGTTAAAGTGATTGTTGTTTGAATTATGTTCTAAAAAACTGTTTTGTTGGATTGAGTTCTTCTAGTTATGTGGAAGTATAGCATTTGTATATTACTACAAGCGTCAATCAGACTTCAGCCACCCTGAACACCCTTAGGGTCAGTTATCATTCAAGTGTTTGGTAAATGTGTTAATGTGCTTTGGTACAGGTAAAGAAAAAAACAGGTATGTCCACTGAAAAGTTTAGGTCATCCACAGAAATGCACACGAACCCTGTCGGTTAAAAATGTCAACTGTAACAAACGATGCAAACTGGTAATTCTCAGAGGAACCAATATGTTGCCCGTAAACCTTGTTTTACTGATGCCACCTCAAGCAAATTTAGGTATTTGTTTGACTTTTCTTGTAACTCATATGTGAATACTGCTGTAATATAAGTATTTATAGTTAAATGCCTGTCAACTTTCTGAAGGAAAGATCCCAGGTTCCACAATCCCAAACTCCCCACCTATTAGACAACATTGTCTGAGTTTTATCCCATATTGTTTAACCGAACGCCTTTTGTATCATGTAAAAAAATATCATCTTATCAATCACACTCTGTAAGTAACTGAAAGGTTATGAAGACAGGTTGTTCTGCTGATCTTTTTCTTTTTTATTTGTTTGTGAGCGAAATAATTCACAGCAGAGGCAGTTAGGTGAAAAGACGCAGCAGCATGTCAATACTTTCAGTGGAGCCTTTTTGCTTATCTGCAGTGTGGACAAACAAAGGCCAGGGAGGAGCATTGATTCTGCAGCAGCTCGGGGCTGTTTGTAAATTTTCTTATACAACTCCTTCACTTAGGGTTAAGAAGTGATGCAAAAACAGTTATTACTCACTTGGTATTACGTATAAAAAATTGCTCTTGATTCCACAAAAATGATTTCTTGTTTGGCACAAAGAGCACAATATTCACAATTATCTTAATCTGTATCTGCACTGCATCCCTTGGTTCCATCTTTAACCCATAAGAACCGAGTGCGACATCTGTGACACTTCCCAAATAAATTTTTCTCTAAATTTAACCATACTTAAGTGGTTTATTGCCATTATCTTTCGTGTTTTGTTTTTGTTTCCTGTTAAAATTTAATTTACTGATCATGTAGATGTTCATAAAAGTTTAAAGTTGAGGGTTATTCTATCAAAAACAGACAAAACTGGAAAAAATGTGACTTTTTCAGCAAAAATCTCTCATTAACTCAGTGTGTCCAAACACTGTCATTGATCCAACTCGATAGGTTTTACTGGTGAATTAATGTTGTAGAAGATGATTGTGTTTCCATGGCAACTATGGAGCCTTGAAATGTCCAAATGGGTCATATGTGACGACCATGAAAAGATGAATAACTGTATTTTACACCAATTATTTTTCTGGATTAGTGGATTAACAGAGATTAAACAGTTTATATCAGTACATGATTTTGATAGATGGTAGATATTTGGGTCTTTATGGGTTAAAAAAGGTCAAATATAGAGAAAACTTCATTTGGAAATTGACACAAAAGTAGTGCTGGGTCTTTATTGGTTAATGGAATGAGTCTATGGATATCTAATATTTGTGTACAGGTTGGAATCTGGTCATTTCCAACAACACATAGATTTGAGGTGCTTTGACATCATGTCTGGGCAGAGGACAGGCTAGAGCGAGAACTGTTCATTAAACACAGACAAGCTAGTCGCAAGCAAACCAGACCTTGTAAACCAAAGTCACGTGGACTTGTAAGCAGTTTGTTTTTTTGGACAGAGTTCTGGCAACCTGTCATCTCAAGAGATTAAACATTTTGGCAGTAAGGGGAGTCAAAATAAATCCGATTCCAGTCTGTGTAACTTCAGCTAAGCATGATAGACATGTCAGAGTAACTGTCTTTTTCTGCAATTTACCTCTAATTTACAGTGGAACTATTTTTAAAAGTTCTGTACGAACATAACCGCCTAAATTTGACCCCAATTTATCCTATTGAAATTACCGGATTTACTTTTTTTTTTTTTTTTTTTACCTAAGTATACTGAACCCAGAGGCTTGTTTTTTTAGCAATGTTAGACTCTTTATTTAGAAACCTGTGGACCGAGTACTCTGTCGTTTGGAGCAGATGGGGATTCATGTGTAGGCTGCTGGTCAAATGTAAAATGGGTTTTTGTTGAGTTCAATAAGATTATTTTGAATGAGTGGGTAGGGATTTAGAATGGGAGACATTACATTTTACTTTTAGATCCTAAGATGTGTCCATTCGACTAATTTTTTATTACAAAAAAATACTCAAAAATAGCAACTGTTAGTGGCTGCTGTATATTTAAAGGAGCTTTCAATAATTCACTGTGCTGGGATTTTAAATATTCAGTAAAAGAAATCTAGTTAAAGAAAAAATATTATTGTTTGGGGATTTATTTTATCCCATTGTGGATTACTCTACCCAATTTGGATCATACTTTAACTGTCTTTTTTTCCAACGGGGACACTGCAAGCACTGCCACAGTAAAAAGAAAACAACCTTAAACAACCCTCAGAGGCAGTGGAGTCGAAACAGAATATATCACAGTGAAACTCAGTCTCTGATGCTTTGTTGGCCATTGAATTTATAACAGCACTATCAGTTTGCAAAGTCAGTGATAACATAATCAAACAGTATGTGATGATGAATTTATGCATCTGATGATCAAATGAGAGCCACATGTAGATGGTGATCATTAACGGACGCCCTCAAGATAAAATGAAAAGGGACAGAGAGGTTTGCAACCGGGACAGCTGACATGAAGGATTTTTAACTTTGTCTGCGCTCTCTCCTAGTCTGCTGTTCCATGTCTGTCGATCTCAGATTCTCTTCATCATGCTCACTTTCTCCCCATCTTGTCCACATCAGATCAAAGAAGCTGTCCTCAGCAGAAGGGCGAAAGACAGGAAAAAGTTGAATTTTTCATTGAGATCACTTTATTAAAATTCTGCGGCAGCCAAAAAAAAAAAAGACGCTCTAACTACTCTATCTGTGCATGTATTGTTTATGCAGCCACCACGAGACTCACTGATATGAAATCCATTCGTTATATGGGTGATTCTCTTTTTGCAGCAGCATTTCATGTCCCCATGTTTCACTTACCCTGATTTTTTTAGCCTAATGTTAGAATACACACAAAAATATAAAGTTAATAATATTATTTATTAATTGTAACAATAATAATTATTGCTCTCTCTTTAGAATTTCCACCCTGTTAGTTCCTATAAACCTAACAGGGTGGAATGGTAACCTAACAGGGTGACATTTTTTTTGTTTAATCTAGCTGTAGCTCTTTAACTTGTTAAAATTTAGATAGCTAACCTTCAATAGATTGGCACAGCTTTAATAAATAATTAACATTTCCCATAACTGATCACAATAGGGTGGAACTTAAGAGTTATCCATAAAGATGTAACATGTTGAAGATAAAAAAAAAAAATAAAGTGAGAGTGACAGTTGAAGTTTATCTCAGTTTCCACAGTCAAATTCTCACAAAAACAAATGATGTCCTCCTGTAAATTGCTTTAATGGAATTTTAGTTTTTTTGTTGTTGTTTTTTAATTTAATTAAGCACATTCTAACAGGGTGGAAACTCACTACAAGGGCATGTACAATATGAAGAAAATATTAAATAATACATCCAGTCTCACCAGATTCAACTGCATCATACAGTAAAGTTTAGTCTAGTTGACCAATTATTAAAGAAAAAAAAGTTTTATAATTTTAATGACATATTTCCAGAGGAAGTTGATGACATGGTACTGTAGGACACATGAAATTGAGCCTGTGTGTCATCAAAAAGGTGTATAAAATATAAAATAATATTTGAAATGCATTTCATTTATGTTTAAATGATGACAAACACTTAAAAACACACAAATAAAACATGAGGAAAGGCACGTTGCTGCAAAAAGAGATTCACCCACATACAATCAGCTCTACGGAGGCTCATTTCAAATTTCTGCAACTTAAATAAGTCACTGCTTAACAGACACTAAGAAACATATCAGATGCCACAACTCAACATGACAATATTATCTGTAAACACACAATTTGACAAAAGTAGGCCATCAAACAAAACAGCATCTCCAGGCTTATCAAACTAGATAATTGGCATCTCTATATTAATTAATTCTGTTGCATTATCTCCACATTAAATCCGACTGGGGGGGTTTCTGATCCATTAGACAGTATAGAAAAATCAAGCTAATCTTGTAATTATATTAAAACATGAATAAGATGAGGTATTCATCTGCTATTTAGTCATTTAACCCGTTTCATTTGCGATTAAAAACATGACCAGCACGCTCTCTGAGCACATTAAGAACCTTAGAGCTGCTTTTTGATGAGGGGCTTTGAGATAATAGCCGGCAAGAAATGACATCGATTAAAATATACACACAAGCGCGCTTATTCGCACAAGCAGGAGGAGAGACGGGGAATGTAGCGAGTGGAGCAAAAACGTGCCTTCACTCAGGATTCCTCTGCTAATCCGCCCTGTCGCTGGCTACTCAAATCGCAGCTTTGACTCCGACGGATCTGGCTGGGAATTACAAGTGTAAGTGTCTGTGAGTGAGGAGAAGGGATTAGGGAGATGGAGGTAAGGTGAGGAGGAGAAAAAAAAAGGAAAGGAAACGAAGAAGAGGAGATGTCACTGTCTATATCACACCTCCTGCATCTCCTGTACGCAGGCTTGAACCTCCATCTCACGACACTGGCTGAGACACATCTGATGCACTCCTAAGACAGTGTGACAGAGAACCTTGGCAGAAATACAAGTCCAATTTAATTACACTCAATGGTGTATAATAAGCATGTCAAAAACTAGGAATGGAGCTCCTGCTGTGCGAAAAGGTGCTTTTCACAATCCCCCTAAATTACACAACAATCAAAACTGTCTTCAAGGCAATGTAACTCCCCATTAGGCAAAAGAATTAGGATAAACCAAAACTAGAGGGGAGGCGCCCAGTTATAATGCCCCTTAAAGAATCCGCATGCAACAAAGTAAAATTGATAAATTTGTTCTCATATGTATAGTTTCTACGCTCACTCATCTATGTTTTGACCTGCTTTTGTATTTTCTTTACACATTGAAAAGAATACATCAGGCTGATCGAACCGATGAACGAGTCAGTTAACTTACAAATAGTTAAATGGCTGAGAAAATGGACCACTGTTACGGCCCTCGTGCCATTGAGTTGTATTTTTTTCTGTTTTCCTTTTGTATCTCCAGGTGACCTGTCAGCTGATCCAGTGTGAGTGCATCAGCTGATCCCTCACCTGCCTCGAATCAGTGATCAGCTGGAAATAAAAGGCCGGCGTCACCACCACTCGAGAGGCCAGTGGGTCCTCGGGGCTGCGACGATTTTTCTTCTAGCTTTAGTTTAATTGTCTTTTTGTTTGTTTTTGTAAATAAATATGCAGCCCGTTTTTAACACAGCACTCCGCTCTCCTGTTGTCTCCACCCGGGTGAAATCTTTTATCAGTTATTGTGTCACTCACCCTAGTCTAATTTAGCCATCACCTTACAACGAGTGGCACGTAACAACCACAATATATTAATCTAAAGCTACGTTCATACTGCAGGCAAATGTGGGCCAAATTCAATTTTTTTTGCCCATATGTGATCTGTATCCAATTTGTTAAAGACCCAGGCCACTTTCATATGTGGCACTAAATCCGATACGTATCAGATATTTTGCAATGCAACTTCAGTCTGAACGGCCAGGTCGCGCTTATCCAACCATTACGTCATTGAAATGCGACAAACGTCACGATTCTGCATCCCAGGAGATAAAGCAGTGAGAAAAACAACAACCAAGGCAGCAGATAGAGTGGCAAGTCAACAGTAGAGGGGAAGTTAGGTCTTGGAATTAATAAATATTTGGGCTGTCAATTCTATTCTATTGGTGAATTTAAATTGTTCACTTCTTTGACAAAGTTAGGTTAAGTATAAAATTATTTATGAATAATAAGTTGAGATGATATATCTGTTTTTCTGTTGTTGATTCTTTTGCTGTAATAAGAGTGTTTAATGATGTGTATATTTAATTTGGTGTAAGCATTGGATCAGGGGAACAGAATGGGCATCAAATAAGCTTTGGCTTCTAGCCTATTCCTTTTTTGGTCTTTGTGATTGTGATTGTTGTATTAAGTGGAATGATTGATGTGAAGACCAAAATAAACCATTCACTCATTCATTCATTTAAATGGGTGTCTTGCCGTGAGAGTGTTATGGAGAGGCAGATATATTTAAAAATTTGTCTTGTCATTTGAAAATTATGAATGAAGTCCATGTTGGTAAAGCTGCTAACATCACTATCCCACCACTTCTGACTCCAACTCTGCATCCAAATACTCCATTGTACAGATGTAGCAGCCATTGCACCACAAAAGGCCACAGCAAAAAACCTGGCTCTCTTCTTTTTTAATCTTCTTCTTAAAATTATTTGACTGTAATGGTGCTGACTTCAGTTGTAGAGAGACTTTATCAGTGCCACACACGCTAAGGCAAGATGCCTCCATTTTACTTCCATAAACACAGTGTGTACCTGCATGGTCACGTATTACATCAGGACTGTTTTTGTGAACGCGAGTCACTTCACATTTAGTTCATACTAAAAGATAGAAGTCGCCTTTAATGTGTAATATGAACAAGCAAACAAGATTTCAGCAAAAATCTTGCTGTCTGAACATAACAACCAAACAACCAAAACAACCAAATAAGGAAAAAAGCTGAACTTAGAGGCTTTATTTATCTCAGCACACGGGTGAAATCATTATTTACCTGTGTCCGTTGCTGTCTCCCTTAACGTGAAAGATAGATGGTAGATAGATGGAAAGAGCAATCAATAGAATTGTTTTTCCCAGATGCAGCTGTTTAAACTTCTATCTCCTAACTGGGGTCAGCTTGAAGATTTCAGGAGGGTATGTGGATGGATAAAAGAATATTAATGAGGTCTGAAGAAAATACTTTTACTTGAGATAAGACCAGTCGAAACTATGTTCACTTTACCCTTTGGAAGGCGTCCTAACAAAACAGGACAATGGATAAACCCATACAACCCCAAAACAAAAAATGATTTTCAGGTTGCCTAGTGGTTAGCACTTTCGTCTCACAGCACGATGGTTGTAGGTTTGACTCACACTGGACCAGAGCCTTTCTGTGTAGAGTTTACCTGTTCTCTTACACCGTTTCAGTCTGGCCAGCT
>JAPTGZ010000003.1:31889436-31902876 GCA_029814645.1 Fowleria isostigma
AGCTGGGATAGGCTCCATGCGACCCCCGTGACCCTAATGAGGATAAAGCAGGTTCAGAAAATGAATGAATGAATGAACAAAAAAATTAATAAAGTCTCAAAAAGCATTCAATGTCTTTTTCTTATTTATTGGTTGAAGCTTCAAGCAAATAGCATGGCGTCTTACAGAGGTGGTTATGTACAGCAATCGGTAGTAGGAAATGCAAAAAAAAGGGTTTGAACTCAGTTTTAAGCAGGAAGAAACAAGGGAGGGGGAACATGGACTTAGGCCAGGTGTCTTGTCTGGAGAAGTCAAAACAAGAGAATAGTTTATACTTTAGGATGAAATATGAAAAACACATTCTGTATAATAAAGTTTAACATGACCTTAAGACTGGAAGTGAGGGTCGAGTTCTGTATAACAAAGTTTGACAAATATTATATGAACATGAGTACATGAATAATACTGCCATTACAACCTGTATCCACTGGATCCTTTCAGAACTGAAGAGGTCTCTTGGATGAGAGACGAAACATTTTCAAAAAGAACCAAACCAGTCCAGTTGAACCAAGAAGAATGACCAGAAAAAAATGATGACTGGGGTAAATGAAAACCTACACAGACTTCTTCTGCATCACTATCCTAAGTCAAAATCTTTGATGAAGCTTCTTCAACTGTAAATCTTCTGGAGCTCATTTTTGGTGTTTTTCTCAAAAAGACGACATGAGAACAGTGACGAGGACCAGGGAGAGAAAGTTCCTCCTCTACCCACACCTGGGTCTCTGGGCCTGAATGTAATCAGAGCCAATCAAAATACAAATAATTGGGCAATCAAAATAAAGTACATCAAAGAGACATGTTTATTTTGGATCTGAAGAGCTACTTCACCACATTATAGCGCAACATCATCTTTGTATACAAGTTCTACACAGACATTCTCCTACACATCAAAGTGTTCAGATTTTACACACCAGTTCATGCCCTTAGATGTCAAAAAGTAACAAAATTTCATGAAGAAAAAAGAAAGGATAACCAGTGCTTTGGTCAACACAAAAACTGAAATAGGTCACATTAACTCTTAACATAACACAAGGGTTAAAAAGATGATGTGGGCACCCGTATTCAACCGGCTGATTGAATTTTATTAGTCCCTCTACATTCTGATTTGATGCCTCCTTTAACATAATCTTCCTTTCTACAGGAAAAAAAGTTGCTGCACTTGACTACCAGCTGTAAATTCAACATGGATACTGAATTACAGGAAATTCTGTTCTAGTTGTCTCTGTTAGCAGCTGCTGTGCAGTAAAATTTAGCATTTTATCATAATATGACTGATTAAATTCACAGCAGGCGAGCTGTTACTTGAACGTTTTGGAATAATTCCATTTCCAGCTGAGTTTAAAACTATTTTAAAATAAAAATGTCTTTATGTCTATGTGACTATATTCTTGGTATTTTTCTTGATTAATTGACAAGTAATGGAGGATATTTACGAAAGCTGCAGTCTGTGAAAGTTATTAAAATTACCAAAATAATGATCTATAGTAAAAATTATGATTTCAGTGTAATATTGTCTAATTATAAAAACAGAGAAATATACTGACTGTCTCTGCCCTATATGTACTCTGAAATGATGAGAGAGAGAACATGTTTATGTTTAGGGTTTAATTTGTTTGCATTGTCAAATAAAATATAAAATGTCTCATTGTTTTGTTGTTTAGAAAAGCATATTAATTTAAAGCCACAAATAACTATCTACAATTTTGATAACACCTTAAAATTACAGCATTTTTTTTCCAAGTCATACTCAAAGTGCAAAGTGAGAGCTGTTCTTGAGCCATGTGGAGAACAGGCATGGTTTAGGCCTCTTTTGAAAGCTAAGGCTCTGGATTTTATTTTTTATTTTTTTCCACAGCAGTCAGGATCACTGTCAGTGGTACTGGCTTTAAGTTATATAAGTTTGAACACACTGAAAAACAAAGTTTTGATCCTTACCTGATTTTCTTTGGGGAAAAAAATGCCTGCAGAGGGATGTAGCTTGTGGGAATGTACTTGAAAAAAAAATGGAACCACAGCATGAAGCCTTACCTAGTTCCACTTCACATTTGAAAATAATACTATAGAAAATGAATATTTTACACAGGGTTTTCTAAGGATAGATTCAGGCATCTTCAAAAGTGTGCCAAATAGCAAAAGTACCGAATTTATGGATGTAATACATGATGTGGACTAATAATATTTTACTGGATTCTATTTATAGGACCTTTGCTGGTTGAACAGGACTGTTTTTGTCAGTGTTTTATCTTTTGGAAGAGAACTATGAGGCTTCATAGGTGACTATCAATTGTTTTATTTGTTACTGGTTTGATACAAGTGTTTGTTGAGCCTGCTCTTGCAGTGCCTGTATAATGAAATGGTTTTGCATCTTCAAATCTCAAGAAATTTATCTTCCCAGCGGTGTTGAAAATGTTTTGACACTCAAACCAGAAGCTGTGCACCCATCTTACTTATTTACTGTGACATGAAGTGGCATGCCCGAGGGCCATTACAGTGTAAGGAGTAATGTTTGAAAGCCTGCCTTAAATCGAAACAAACAAAATGGAAAAAATAAATAAATACCGGCGATATTATAGACTACAGATGTGTCTCTGTCTTGTTGCATCTTTTATGATATTTTTCAACTTGTTTCTTCAACTGTCACTGGGACTCAACCACAAATTTTAAACTGAAAATAAGTAATGATTTGATGTTTATTGTGATATTTGTTGATTGGCTAGTAACATTTATATTGTGATAACATTGTTTCTTATTCATTTTTAAACCTCACAATCATAGACTGCACAATATTGGATATAACTGACTTTACGATTTTTAAAAACCCTACAATACATATTGCGATATGAAATACTCATTCATTCATTTTCTGAACCCACTTTATCCTCACTAGGGTCACAGGGGTCACATGGAGCCTATCCCCTGTGGTGCCAATAAAAATGGTCAAACAAATTAGTTGTTTCCTCTTGTTGTGGAAACAGGTGTAAGGCACTGTCGACACAGAACACATTTCATTTTCCTCTTCTGTGGATAAAATAATTCCAGATAACTGATGATGCTTTTCTTTTTGGTACCAAGTCTTTATTTTTGGTGATTTTCTCTTGTGCATTGCTCATTTTTCAATGTTGTTATCAGTGACTCACTCCATGTGCAGGAGCGTGGTCTGTTTTAGCAAACTGATTAAGAATGATTGTGATTGGTGGATCGCTGTGAGCAGTGTGTGCACGTACACAGGTACTCCTTAAATTAGATGAGAACATGTTGAGTTCATTTGCCTCCTACATTACAGGACCTGCGATGTGACTATTGCGTACACATACACTGTGATAACAATGCTCAATGATATGTTGTTCAACTCTACTTTATATAATTAATGGATGCATGAATTGTGAGGTGGAGCTGGGGGAGCACAAGAGGTGAGAAGTATCTGCAAGGGGTCATGGGTGAACTAAAGCTAAACACTAACCACCCACTTAGTGAAATGGTGACCTTCATCAAGTGTGCATAACAAAGTTATTTTTTTGGTCTCATTAATGTAATTTATGATTCACAGCAACAGTAAAGTTGTGAATGATAAAAATGAGTTTTAGTTAATAAAAAGAAACTCCAAAGTTTGAATCGGTAGGTCAGCATGCTGTCAATCAAAGCCCAACACGGTGGATATCAGCAACTTCTCTTTGACCTAAGATATTATAAATGGAGCAATAATTTACAGATAGAACTACCAGAACATTTTTAGATGGTCAAAAAAGATAAATGACACTGGGGTGACTTGATTCAGTCATTTAAGACTGAACTTTAGCGTAAGTGTATGGGAAGCAGGGCTTTTTTTGGAACCAATCCCAGCAGCCCAGAAACTGTGTTACAGCTTTCAGATTCTTCTACATCAGCTTCATTTTGGAACCAAGGCCCTAGCCCTTTGCTCTCAATACTGATGTTTTAACTTTAGAGGCCTTCAGCGGAAAAATGTTGATTTAAAATCATAGCTTTGCAGTGACTGGAAATGTTCCTGACAGCACTCATCACATAGAAGTAATCTGTCAGTAGACAGCATTTGGGCCATATTTTTCTCTTTTTTTTTTGCATATAATTGCTAAGGTGAAAGCTGAACCAAGACCTGAAGGGAAAATTGAATGTGGAAAGCATAAAACAAAAAGCAAAAACATGAAATATTGAGGTCAGTCAATCAGTTGGCCAATCAGTCAGTCAGGCACGTAGAAAGGATTTCAACGGCTTAGACAGCACTTGCTACAAAACAGCCAGAGAAAGAAGAAGTGGAAGCTGCTCAAAACACAAAGCTTCCAAATTAGCACTCAGTGAAAAATTCAGTTGTCGAATTTATTTGTCATATTCTTTGTTTTCCTTCATTAATTGGAGTGTGACCAGTAATGTAGGATATTCATTAGGGCTGTAATTTGTGGTCACTTGGGTACTGCAGAATTCTGTCTTTTTTATTGGAGCAGAAACATTGTGGATGACTAGGGACTCTGAATTGAAATGCACAATCACATTCTACAGCACCAGAGGTCTGCAGCACAGAGATTGAGCAATCGCAAGCCATTAGGCACCAATGAATTATGGCTAATGCATCTTAAACATTTATGGAAACATGCAGCTGACTTTCACACATGCTCAAATAAACTTTACTTCTTCATCCACGTACTCGCCTGAAGACATTATGACTCACCACATGCACAAGTACAGACATTAAAACACATACTATGAAGATGATTACAAGACTGTGGTGTACAAAAACAATAATCACATTCACACACGAGCACAAAGGGAATAAACACACAGACTCAAATACTGAACGCCATGCATGCTTCTTAGTGGGTAAGACACTTGTGGAGAGTGATGAGAGTGATGCCTCTCCCCTCCTCTTCCTCCAACTCTCTGCAGATTGCATCACCATCCGTCAGCCAGACTCCGACAAACAGCAATTACCCCAATCGACAGATAACGAGAGCAAGGCTATCACTCACAGCCAGGACGCTCCATAAAGCAGCCAGACATTACCATGGAGAAGTCATTTATCTGCCTCTCCTCTAGCCACCCCCCTTCCACTACCACTCCACCCCACCCTGCTCTTTACTTCTACTACCTGTATCCTACCGTTGACATGGGGGGTGGGCTTCAACTTCAACAGATGCAAGGTCGGACAATGTGCCTGAATTAGCAAAACAAAGGTATTTTTTTTCCAGCATTGTTGGCTCTGATTTCCGACTGCCAATAGACTAGTGGCTACCTACAAACAATTTGACATCCATGTGCCTGTTGTCCTGGTTTGTAGGGTGGAGGGACTCTGTTAAAGGTGATAAAGTATCATGTAATGTTCCTCTGTAATCCAATCAGAAGGTTACAGCATTTGGATTAGAAATGGATGACAAGGCCAGCCGGTATCCATGAGGTTAAGGACATCGACCACAATGTAGCATTCCTTGTTTGATTAATGGTTTCAGTGACCTTTACTGCAGGTCGTGTCCTCTCACTCACTGTCTCTTTGCCCTTGCGTCCTATGTTCTTTTTACTGGGATGTATCAATAAAGGCGTAAAAAAAATGTCCAAAAAATAAATGAAATGGTTGTAAGTATTTGCTCCATTTCATAATTATATTAATCCAGTCTGTTAAAACTCACACAGTTCTGATAAAGCAGATTTTCTGGGTTTTAAGTGTAAAATTCTTGATAATATGCAAACATTTCTTTGTTTATTAATAATATATTAGTCATATTCATACTGTAACATTTACTTCACTGTTACAAACAACACTGTGTATTTTTTCTAATCATTTTGGTAGCACTGTGGTTCAGTAGTTGCAACTGTCACCTCATAGTAAAATGGTTATGGATCTTAACTCTGCAACGACTGGGGCTTTTTTGTGGTTGGATGTTCTGTTGGGTTTTTTCTGTGTACACTGGCTTTCTCCCACAGTAAAATGGCAGGCAAATTGCTTCATTTTTTACCCCAAATTGCCCTCTAAGGTGTGAATGTGAGTGTGAATGGTTGTCTGTATCTATAGGTCAGCCTGCAACAAATGGCGACCTATTCAGAACGTTCGCCACCTTCACCCAGGAATAGCTGAGATCAGCTCCATCAGGATTGGCCACACAAACAAACATGGTGACGAGGGAATGTGATACAGAATGTACTTACAAATAGACCTCCAACCAGTGAAACAAAACAAGGAACTCAGACTTAAAACAGATGCTTGAGTTGCATGGACATTGTATCAGCATGAAAAGTCTACAGGCATTTTCACACTGTGTACCCTAGTCCATACCCGAGTACGCTACGGACTCGGGTCTGCTTAATTTTACCAATGCGCAAGTACCGTACCCACGTCCAGCTGAGAAAGTAGTCCTAAGTACAGACTTCAGTCCTGAGTACAGACTCCAGATCGGTAATTTGCAGTGTGAAAGCAATTCGTGCCCGAGACCAGATGTGACCTAATCACAACTCAGCAACTAGAACTGTGAACAATCTCAACTGTTGTCGTCTGAAAAAGACTCGGATCCGCACAGCATGGGTCACCTTGTCAACCAAACCACTCGGTGATATATCAGGGACAATGAGAGATAGTGAAAGAATTCCTTCCACATTGCCACCTACTGTTTCAGCTCTGTAACAGCCACTAGTACTTGGGCACAGGCCGTGGTACGTGCTTGTGTAGGCAACATCTACAGGAAAGGTGTGAGCGTATCCAAGTACAGTATGGATCCAGATACCCAGTGTGAAAATATCCTAACACTCTAGGCTTTTATTTATTATGTGAAAGTAAAACTAAAGATGCTCATCCACAGATGATACAACCGCCTATGACTGCGTGTGAATCCAAGTTAATATTCCTCCAATGACCCCTTTCCATGACCCACGTCGAGAGCATCTGCAAACAAACTGTCCATGTGACAGGAGTTCAGGAAACCGAGCTGAGCCACTCATCTGTGGAGCCAATTTATGAATATTTTGTGATGTGGTTAATTTTCACCAATTTGAATACAGGTAAAAGGAGAAAAACAACAACCTATAAGAAAGTACCTTTTATGTATCAAATATAAACTTCAAAATATAACAAGAAATTATTATTATTACATGAAATTACCTTGCTAACAGTATACACCATTTAATGTTGATGTGAAATACAATATTTTAAGTTTTCAGTTGACAAAGTTAGGTCTGGTAGCTGACAAAGAAGGTGGGAAGCACAGAGTCCAATTTCAGCTTCAAATCATGGGTGACGCAAATGCTTTGTCAATATTTTCCTGCTATCTGGCAGAGGCAGGGTTTGGGATGAGGCAGTTGACAGGGATTAAGTAGAGATTGGAGGGCTTCAACATATAGGACTGGGCCAAAAGTCCTGTTTTATCATTATCCCTCCTTGTGAGCATAAAGCACACTTATACGGTGTCAGTTTCAAGGTTATTTCTCACAAAGCAGGATGAACAAAACCCTCTACCGATGGATTTACAGTCCTGTAAACTGCTATCCTATCACCCCTCCTATCATTCCATTTTCATGATGATGCATTATATCATTGTTCATTATTTACAGCCGCGAGTGAATTTAAATTTCGATAGAAGTCATCTTTTCAAAAAATCTATTTTTGACTTTTCTAAGGGGAAATATAAGGATACCAATCCCAAACCAGTGTGACATATCAGCTAGAGAACTTGCAGTTTGCTTGGTCTTATCTTTTCACTTATGCATCAATCTTCTCTCTCTCTCTTTCTCTCTCTCTCTCAGCATCCTGTTACAGAAGAAGGCAACCTATTTTCCCTGCAGCAGTAGAATTCCATCAGTCTTCTGTTATTCCTTTTGAAGACCCTATCTGAATGGAAACGGCTTTACGCTGACAATCCACAGCTGTCTACACATCTATCAATCCGTTCTTTCATCAATCTTTTACCTGTCTCTTCCTCACATGAAAAGGCCACTGATTTTCTGCTGCAGCTCTACACATTTTTATTCATTTCAAAAACACAACCTGAATCTGTTTTTCTACACACCTTTTGCTACCTGCTTCTGTTATATTTTTTTACTCAAAAATTCTTCATCCTTTACCCTTCACTTCACACATCTCCCCTTCATGACAATACAGCTATCTGTCTGGTCATCCATCCATCTCCCAACACTTTCCCGGTCTGAACAGTCAATTTCTCTCCCCTTTTAGCTAACAGAATGTTGTCTTTCCAACTCTGCCTTCTTTTTTCACTGTATCGCAACTCTTTCATCTATTACTACATAAACTCTTTCTACCTTTTAGCGCTCTTCCGGCATTTTCCTCCCCAATTCTTTATCACTCCCTCTCTTTTTTGCTATCTCGCCCTCCTACCAATCGCCTTCTCTCATCCAGAACTATCCTATCTGGCTGGAGTGACTGCAGCAGATGTAGCCCGGCCACAAACATCTGCTTGCCTTGTCCCGCTGTATCTCTACTCTGTTGATCAGACTAACCACTTTAACTCGCTAAAGCTTGCTGTCCTTACTGCTGCCTTAATTTGCAGCTGGGCAGTCTGGGCTAAATCACAGCTTAATACGTTGCAAAACACATGAGGCATGCAACGCAAATCTGACAGCCAGACACATTTTAACCCTATGCTTGTCAAATGAATAGAAGAAAACCAAAACTAGCAGGGTCTCTGCACATTATGGAATACAAATATGTATATTAATGACTTCACAGACCTTTTTAACCTCTCTGTCAAAAAAATTCAGAGTCAGTACAACCTGTTCTGAGCATACAAGTGCAATAATATCATCATCCCGATCATATTTGGCATATGGAAATTAAATCTGGTTATTAATATCCACATATAAATGATAAATAATGGGATCCTAGTGTTTGATTACTGCCTACTGCATCTGCAAAGTCATCTGTAATGTTTGTAAGAAACACTAGGGCAGGACACTGTCAAATTAATGAGATTAATCAAATATTAGCTTCTTTATCATTATGAAAAATGCCTAGATAAATTCTTGTTTGTTATAATATATTAAGGCCACATCTTTATGTAGACAGAAAAAAATGGCTTAGATTAACCATTTGCACACAAGAAAAATAGAAGATGAATAAAAATACACATTTTTCTAGCTGTACCATATGGTATCCCAATGATAAACCATAACTTTATCTTCCATTTCTCCAAATGTTACCACATTGAAAATGATGCTACTTTTGTTTATAGTGCATACCAATATTAACCACCATCATCACTCTGGCTTATCCATCAGTAATTATCAAACAAAAGCAATGAGAAAAACAAGTTGTACAAGTCCTGAACGTTGTCAGCCACTCGTTACCACTACATTAGGACACCACAGCTGTGACTGGTGAGTGAGAGTCATTTTGACATAGTCCGGTGACCCCAACTAGGGAGGTCAGCAATTCTTTTATTGCCAGAAGACGAAACTGTCTCCTCATATGTTTAGAAGCTCCAAAGGTGAGTCACTTTCATTGCTGCCATTGTTTGTGTTTCTGTTACCTCATCTGACTGAATCCACTCTGAAGCAAGTAGAGAAACCAAGGTAAGATGTACACGCAGCAGTATTGTGGTTTCTCTCAGAGTAACCCAGGGTATGGTCTTATCCAGGTTTCTAGAATCGAGAGGATATTTTCAAGTCTTCCAATAAAAAAAATACATATTAGGGCTGGAAAAATTAACGCATTAACGCAGATTAATCCATCATTATGATTAATCTGATTAAAAATGTTAACACAATTAACCCATCTGCAGCACAGACTAACAATGAATATTTCTGGCAGTTGTCCCAGTAGAGTTACTGTCAACATGCATAAATGGGCAGTTACTCTGGTAGCAACAGGCAGCAGAACCAACCCATAAAGATGGAAGATGTAAAACAGCACGTTGGCCCTCTGGATGGAAATATGAGGACAAAAAAACCCCAAGGCCAACTGACATAAAGTATTATACACACTGTAGAAGAAGTTTGCTTTCCACCAAGGGACTTCCATCTTAAAATACCACATGAATGTGAAGCATTAGTTGGAAATTCTGCTAGCACTTCGGGTAACACGTTGCCCAGCTAGCAACAAACACGTTAAGTGCATATACATTACTTCCTGTTTGCTTATGCCAAATGAAACATGATTAATATAGATTAAAATGAATGATATTTAATTGTGATTAATCGAAATGAATCCACAGCAACCCTGTGAAAATTTTTAATCGTTTGACAGCAATAATATATATATTTGGTAAAATACATGTTTAGGAAACCTCAAAAATCTAATTGCATATCCACTTCAATGTACATGCATCCATTCTCCCAGTAGGACTTGTGCTTTATGAAAATAACTCCTCATTATTATCATTATTATTATCATTCTCTCCTCCACTGATTTCACATTAAATTTACCATGTTTGGTCACAGTGTCTCATTTTTTTGCTGCACCACTTAAATCCACACAACGCTTTCCAGAGTAAACACTATGTATTTAACACCCAAACACATCGACATTAAATAGTGTAACAATGGTCACTGTTGTAGGGCACACAATACTAGTAAAATAAGACATAAAACTGAACAAAAAAAGTACTTTTTTTTATTCCCCCTAGATCAACTTTAAAGCCTCCCGTCCTACAATACCAAACATTTTTTTAGACTCTGAATATCAAAAACTAAAAACTATTTTAGGTTTTTAGGCTTTTTAAGAATCTGTGGGGACCCTGAATAAATTAAATTAAAGCACTCAATCCTGCTTGCATTAGTGTATCGTGTCCTCCTGTGCAGTTGTTTAATGATTTAGGTAAAAGTAATTATGCCTCAATAACCCTCGCTTGTAACAGTAAATCAAAAGTAATCTGGAAGAGAAGAGAAGAGAAGAGAAGAGAAGAGAAGAGAAGAGAAGAGAAGAGAAGAGAAGAGAAGAGAAGAGAAGAGAAGAGGAGAGGCCTAGTTGGATACAGAGATATGTATTCACCGAGAAAATTGAGATACAACCGCAAATCAATATCAAGAAATGCTTTCTTATCAAGGTATTCCATATGTTCACCGTACACTTAAAAGAATATTCCCATCTACTATATAAATTGTGTATTATAATGGGCTGGGTGTATATATATTGCATAATAAGGACTATCTGTGTATTAAAGATTGCAGAATGCGAGGAAAAGCTGCCTTGAGCGTGTTACGGTGGCCTGTCTCTTCGATCTCTATATACTTGCATCATTTGACAGAACTCAATTTGCATGCTAATGCTTTGCATAGGGGGAAGGTCAGACCACAAACAAGGTTATTTATCACTAACATACGCAGGTCTCTAATAGGGCAAAATTACACTCATTCTAAAAGCCCTTACTTTATGTTCTGTCACTGACGCTAACAAAGAAACCTGACAAAAGATGGATTTTTGCCAGATTATTAAAAACAAATTTCTTTCAAAGCATTGAAGTAAGCACTGGGTTATTTATCTAGCATAATATCAGTAGGCTTTTACCACGTTCTTTGCTGGTATGGAGGCTCTGTGTGAAAAGGAGATGCTGTTTGTTTTGGATGGAGCTGAGTGCAGTTGAGCGCAGGGTTCACTGCAATGTTTCACTGTAGTGTTAACATTTAAAAGCAGCCAGGGGAGCTGTGCTGAGCTCTTAAAAATAACCAATTCTCATCTCTGCAGCTGACACTCCTGACCTTGGACCATTATCATTGCAGCACACTCAGACGGCTTGGCATGCACAATCTGTACAGAGCCAGCACAATGCACATACAAAGAGAAGAAACAGAGACGGGCTTCATCCAGCACACGCTCACTCTGAAAGCATGTGGAAAGAAAAGTGCAAACACAATGTTTTCACTCTGAAGAAAGAACAAAAGCACTCTATGACTCTGTCACTCAATATACACAAACAAAACAAATTCATAACAGATGAAGCAAACTAAAACAGCCTTCTAAATAATGCATGATGTGTTTTATCTGAGTCTTTGCCATGTTCCCCTGTCCATAACTACAATATTCAGGTAAAAAATGGAAATGGCTACTGTGCAGCTCCTGGATGTTTACCTCACCTGCATCTGTGGGGGTTCGAGTTTTTAACAACCCCCAGAACTGATATTTGCACATTCTGTCTTAATGTCAACTCACTGGGCTTGTTTCTCAGGGAGAGATTATCCAGACTCAGAAATAATTTGATGCCAAGTAGCAGGACATGAAGTAGCAGCTTTTCCAGTGTCAAGAGGACCAGTGCCAAGTCTAAGTGGTCATTATGGCTATGCTACACTGCACGTTCACAAAAAATTAACTGATTTATTCTTCCATGTCATTAATCAACATGTCATTCATATGGTCTTTTAGGGGGTGGCAGTTTCAAGCAGATTACAAATAACCATTCAACTTGTATTTTTCACAAATTTGGGACAGGTTGTGTAGTTTTTGTGCCAACAATAAAGAGAGACTGGAAGGCAGTATTAGAATAGTTTCAATTTTTTTCTTTTTTTTTTGTATTTCACTTCTGGGTCTCATTTCATTTACTTTGAAAGCAAAATTGCTTGTTCAGTTTTTAGTGTCTGAAGATGCAGACTTGATTTTATTAGTTGTACTATTTTTTTTGTATTAGATGTCCTAGTCAATGTGCAAATCTTAAAATAATACTGCCATAGTCAGTGCATTTGGCAGAGGTAATAGACAGAAAATTGAATTTCCATTAATTTGATGTGAGTTTGAAACCGCTACGACTAACAAAAGGGAAGTTATTAATGATAAACAACTTTTACATATGTGGCCATAGCAACCAGAAGTCACGTAATCTAGAGTTGTGAAATTTGACATATGAGAAGGGACTTGCACAGAGAAGTTAATTTTAATTTTGGTTTGATCTGATGGATATTGTCGATATTACAGCCATTTGAAATTTTAGAAAACTGAATTTACAGATGCCCTGATACTCACCTTGAGGTGCTAATGAGGGTGTAACCCTTATGATGTCATAATACATACCGTTGGATGCAGAATGGAAAAATGCACAATTTGGCTTTGGTTTGAAGACCATAAGATGATTTTCACCAAAGTTATTGCAAAAAGACTGTTTTTGAACTTTGGCCTATATCTCAGCTGCACTTTGTCCTACTATTGGGAAAAAAAAAATTAATCAGATGAACTAGAGGATTGGGCAAATCATTTGGACATGGTTTGATATCAGTAATGCTTGAAATGTGACTGCTAGAGTACATACAGACAAACAGACAGACAGAAATACAAACTGACCAAAAAGTTTGCTCTCCAGCAATGAAAGTACAAAACAGGAGTCTAACTCCGACTTCTGCCATCCTAATGACAGGCATGGATGGACGAGTAAACATGTGCAGTGCTCCCCATTGATACTGGCAGTTAAAAAAAAACAAAAAACAAAAAAAAAAACATGGTGACCTCCCTGTAAAAATGACCTTGAGCCT
>JAPTGZ010000003.1:31921087-31939009 GCA_029814645.1 Fowleria isostigma
TTGTCTTTTTAATATTTCATAATTCTAATTTAGGCTAAATAAAACTCACCTACGTCAAAAATAAGAAAGGATAATATGAGTGGTAAAGAGTACCCTAGTATAAATCAGCCCTATTGTGACTTTATTTTGCTGGTAGATGGCAGAGCTCTACCTGATCTAACATAGTAAGGATGCCACTAGACCAATGGAAGGTAGTATAATGCACTGAACTATACGTAGTCTGAGAAAAACAGGAAAAAGATTCCCTAAAGCCTTTGTCATCATTATCTGTGTCATCTAAACACGTGGAAAGTCTGACACCTCATGTTGCTTTGTTTGCAATAAGGAAATGGCTGAAAACTGCACTCAAGGAGTTTCCATCATACAAAGTTCAGTTTTAAAAGTCAAAAACAAACTTTCCAAACACTTAGAATTATATAAATATGAGGGAAATAGTATGAGACTACAGGTAATTTCCAAAGATTGTCAGAGAAAAAATAAAACATTGAGAGAAGCATTTAGTAGCATTTACACTGAAATGCTAAGAGAAATGAATATTTTGATCAATACCAGTGGCACAATGGTGTTGCCTCAAAGAAGGTCCTGAGTTTGAAGTTCCAGCATGGACTTTTCTGTGTAGAATTTACATGTTCTCCCCCTGTACTCCTGCTTCCTCGCACCATCCAAATAATGTGCCTTAATAGGTTTATGGTCAATCTAAGTGTGAATGTGAGAATGAATGGTTGTTTGTCTGTGTACATCATTGCTGGGATGAATAGGCCACGCCCCCGCCTCAGCCTGTTGGTAGCTGAGATAGGCCCTCCAAGCCTCTCACTGAATAAGTGGTTCAGAAAATTAATACATGATCAATGCATGGAATTATAATGTGATACAAATTTTCTGATCAATGTGTTGAGGCCTTGTACAACACTAAAGTTTCACTGCATGAATGTGGTTGAATCTGTGATTGACAGCTTTAACTACCAATTGCTATTGCTATTCCATCAAGTACAACACCATGACTTGACTCAGTGACTCATCACAGGAACACATGGCAGCTCCCATAACTGGAATATTTTGGCTTCAGGTTGCACAGCGACAAGAGGCACTGTATATCATGTGTCTTTATGTGCACCAGAGGTTTTTTAAGTCAAAACTGATTTTTAAAACTTGAAAGCGACAGACATAAATCAGATTAAATCTGTGAAATCTGATTAAAATTCATTGAAATCTGTTCAGTCCATAGTATTGCACATTTGGCCTCAATTCAACTTTTTGGGAGATGATTTTAGAGACTGCCATAACTATCAGTACCCTGAGATCACACAGGAGCTAGTGTGATCAAATGTGAGCAAAACAAGAAAAGACCGACCATTATCTTCAGCTGGTTTGTGTACTATGTTTAGTCTCATAAAAATATCATTCATTCATTCATTTTGATTGACTAATTGGTTTATTCCAAGGTTGTGCACTCCATGTACAATACTGATTACTGTATTTTTCGGACTAAGTCAGACTTTTTTTCATAGTTTGGCTTGTCCTGCAACTTATACTCAGGTGTGATTTGTATATATTAATATAAATAATTTCACATGTTCTTAAATGTTACTTCACACTGACTGCTGGGATTCAGAAAGGCCAGATTAAGTGGAACTAGAACTGATGCCGAGTCTGACGACAGCCATGCAGAAGAGGAAGCGGTGCTTTGTCTTCCTCTGAATTTGGGGGAGTTGTTCAAGTGACACTGAGAATGAAGAATTCGATGGATTTAGCAGTTGGGAATGATGTTACAATAACATACCGTGCACCTATTCAGTTTGTTGTTTATGCTTCGTGTAGCTGAATAACCATTAATGTGTTATGTTAAAGTGGAACTTGGCAACATTTTACCGGTTTGTTCTTCTTCGGTGTTTTCAGTTCTTCTTTGTTGGTGTTGTAGCATTTTTTTCTGCGGACCTCCCCTGGAGGACAATTCACTGTAAAAAAAACCAACCCTCCCTCTACAAAAGTACATCTGTTTTCAGTGAAGGCAGCGAGGAGAAGGCAAAAATAGTGATTGCGCACTGTGGCACAGCGGAATAGGAAACTTTAGATGGACATTGACATTTCAAACATTTGTTTTCACTTCATGGAGGAGGTCATGGAACCCAAGCTGCTCTTTAGCTCTGCGGCTAATGGTATAGCACTGCTATGCTAGCGGCTGCAGACAGCCTCGGCTCATCAGTTAATTCGGGTACCAGGTACTATTCCTGGAGATTGTTTCAATTACAGGATACTACCTACTTTAGAATACCTGGACAGCATAGCGATGCTGCATGTAGCTTCTGTGATGTCTGCTCTGAGAGTGGTTGATAAATTCACTTGTGTGTTGCCCCATCAAGCTCAGGCTCAGGTTTTTAAAAAAATGGATTTCATAATGATGCAGAGACAAGTCTCTAACCAATCAGTGGTCTGCAGTGTTTCCACGTAACACTTTAGTACCTCTTCCCCTGATTTGGAACCTCAGCCAAGCAGATACTAAAAAAGTAGTATAGGGTACCAGATTCCAGGTTCTTTTATGCGAAACAGTCAAGCCGAGTCGAGTCAAGTTGGTACCATGTAGTGTAAACGCAACATTAGCGTGCTGATGTGATGAGTGTTAACATCCATAACTGCAGCAGTTGTTCATCTATTAAACATTACACATCATCCGACAGACGCCAACACCTCTCCACCCGGTCTATCTGATCCTCATGTCCACCTCTCTTCTCCTGGGTTTCAGAGGCTGTTAAGGCCTCAAACAGACTTCCAGTAAATATCGGGGCCCTCCAACAAATCGGGGCCCGTTTGCCCTACGCCTCCTGTGTGGTCACCCATAAACTCATCCTCGTGGCGGCCTGCAGCCCTGCCACTTGCCTCGCACATAAAAACACCTTGTTAAAGAGCCTGTTACCTTCGAGTGGCGTGGCGCTACGAGAAAATAACACCTCACAAACACACATGCAGATGGTTTTCCACTTCTGAAGAGTGTGCTCGGTAAACAAACTGACATGAAAACAAAGAGCTCTCGCTGTCGCTTGACCCTCAGATGGAGTTTCATTCGTACCTAAAATGAAGCAAAGGGCTGTGTTGTGTTTCACTTGGTCACGTGCTGTCTTTTTACACCTTCAATTAAGATCATTCAAGAGGCTTCTTTAACATGTTTTTGTTTTTAATGGAAGATGTGAATATGGAGTTTATAAAGAAGCAGAATATGGTTTGTTTTCCATTAAAAAAGTTCAGTAGATCATAACAAAGTTTGGGTTGAAGAGGTTAAAGTCTGTATCTAACCACATGTTTTGAGTCGTCCACAGTGTTTTTTACAGCAGGTACAACAAAGATTCCTGCAAACTGAATCAGAGGTCAGTTTCTCATTGCAGCGCTCTGGGGCGATGATTCGGTTTCACTGTTAAAATGTTTTCTTTCTTTGTCACACTGTCTGAATGTTAAAACCAGATTTTTGATGGGTCTACAACAATGTTTACAACTGTGCACACAGATGTCAAGATGTATTTATGAGAAGGCTTCAACAAATTATGTTTGTATGCAGGTCTGTGATGGATAAATGGTTTTGGAATCACAAAATAAAGTTGATTCTAATTTCTCATGAGTTCAAAATCACATAGTTTGTTTTTTGAAATTGCTAACCAAAAGATATTCCATTTCCTATTAGATATAACTCATAATTAGCTGGTAATTTTTTCATTTTATAGTCAAGAATATGTTATTGTCTTGTATTATTCTTACTGTTCTCATTTTGAATGGGCTTGTTTGCTTTATTTGACAGTGGGGAGAAGACATCAAATAATAACTGACAAGTTTATAAGGCTACATGCTCAATGATATCACTGAGGTCTTGTGGCTACCCCTGTCAGTTTTACAAAGAACGCACTAAAGACTAAAAAGTAGGAGATGCCTTTAGCTGCTTCTGTGTGTCAGTTTGACTCGAAGTGCACTCATAAACAAATCCATGTGTTTACAAATATAGCCAGTAGGCCACTCGGGCATTTCCAGAAATTTGTCACAGCATTGCATTGTGGGACGTGTAGTTCCACGCAGCCGCGGTAGCAGCAACAAACAACGGTGACCAAACAAAAGCCAGTGAGTTCTCTGTGTGGAACTACACATCCCACAATGCAACGTTGCAACAAATTTACACGTAACACTAATTATAAAGGAGGTTAAACAACTGAAAATAGTAATACACCAATATCTAGAATTTAGGTTCTACTACGAGGATGTCAAGCAAAACACAACAACGACTCTATAAATAACTGGGTGCATTTATTCACAACCAAATAAATAAAAGAACACTCCTACAATTTAACTGTGCTGGTTCACCCTTCTATTATTCTCAAAATAAATGGATACAACCAAAAAAACAAAATGTATACAATCAAAAACCACTTGTATTTTTTACCCAGAGCTCTGTACTTTCAATACTCTTAAAAAAAAAAAAAAAATTAATTAATTGGACAACTTTAAATCGTACCCAGGTACTTTAAGTCTTAACAGTTTTTTTTCCTTGGCGCTAGAGTAAGGGGCAGCTGTGGCGTAGTTGGTAGAGTGGGTCGTCCAATGATCAAAGGGTTGGTGGTTCGAATCCCGCCTCCAACTGTCCATATGTTGAAGTGTCCTTGGGCAAGACACTGAACCCCTAGTTGCTCCCAGTGAGGCCTGGTAGCGCCTTGCATGGCAGCAGCCGCCCACTGGTGTATGAGTGAGTGTGTGAATGGGTGAATGTGAGGCTTGTATTGTAAAGCGTTTTAGGTGCCATTAATGTACAGAAAAGCGCTATATAAGTACCGCCCATTTAGAGTAGATCCTTTTTTTCAAGTTCAGTTCAGTCAAGTCAAAAGTTGCCTTTTCGTCAGTAATAGTCACTTTAGTTGTTTTTTTTTTTTTTTTCAGTTCAGTCTTAGCTTTTAGTATATTTGGGGCCCCTTTTACTTATTTCTCTTTTCTGAATCTTATCTGGAATCCACGTGGAAAGCTGAAGAATCCAAATCCGTGTACTGCTCCAGGGCTCCTCCGCATACAACAGTAGTGGTGACCTGGCTCCCGCTGACTGGAACACGTTGGATTCTCACTGTCCTGTCGCAGAAATCGACCATTAAAAAACCCCAACCTGCATAGCGTACAATTTAACCTCAGTTAATGTCCAGCATTCTTAGTCACACTATGCAGTGTTAGCAGGATCTTAAATACTCATTTCAAATCTGTATCAGCTTATTGTTTGCACAAATGCTCAAAATATAGAACATTAGCATGCCTTTGACTTAAACTCATTTACGAGGCTATTATTTCTGCTGACAAAAAAAAAAAACAATTCACATTATCAACCTCTCAAAACTCATATCATGAATTCAACAGTACTGACTTTTTTTTTTCCACAAACACCTCATGTTTTTTTTCCCTTTTCTTTTAATTATACCTACATTCATGAATTGAACAAGAGCTAGCATTTTTTTTTTTTTCTTTTAAGCTAACACTGAAAGACAACATACTTACCGGAGAATTATGATGCAACACATTAACTGGTGGTCCACTTTTATCCGCTGGTAACAAAAACATATTTAAGAACAAGTGTGCTTCTTCTGAAGTGACATTCACATGAAAATTAAGTGGGATTAACAACAAAATTCCACGATGCTCACAACGACCGCACACGCATTTTTCCATACACTCTTTACTTTTTACTTCTCTTCTTATTCTCCTACTTCCTCTCTTTTTACCGGCACATATGGAAAACATGCGCTACCTTGTGGAAGTTCAGTGAAACTGCATGCTTCACCTTATCAGTGTAAAATGATGTATGAATCTGTTAAATTTATGGGGGTTACATACGGAAATGTCCCAGTGACCTACTGGCTAGGTACGTAAACACACGGACTTGTTGATGGTGGAGTAAACTTGAAATTATTCACCATGAGGGAAGAGATTCCGGTGCGTAATCACAGAAAGACTTTGTGATACTTGGGCTATAACTTGGGTTTTACAGATCTGGTGAAAAATTGGTGACGAAAGTCATCCGCAGCAATAAGTTTCACAGAGCAATCAGGCTCCACAGGTGTACTTTAAGCTCTTCCACCAATGTGGTTGAAGATGTCATCAGCCAGAGCACCTGTTCTTGGAGCAGCCATTTTGAAACACCATGAGTAAATGTGGTCTTGGTCATTCTAGTGTGGAAATCCTACTGATTCTCAACCTTTTGGCCTTCCCCTATGGGGAAAGCTGTCCTCTCTCACCTCTTATGATGAGAGCCTCTTATGAAAAAGAAAGCCCAAAGCAAAATAAGATCCACTGGAAGTCAGATTAAAATTATTTAGATGTCCTATTCCCTTCACTTCCTGTTCTACCTCCATTCTTACCTGAGTGCATAAAATTACCCATGTAAATGAATGTTTGCTGTTTTTAGGGCATTTTGCTTGAATAAAAAATATTCTAACTAAATAACTAATCATTCTTTGTGCTTTCTTCAGGTATTTAAGTTGCTTGCAATTAGAAAAACCAATTTAATTATACCAGATATTTTTAAATAAATTAAATAAACTTAACTAGTAGATATGAAGTAAACTGAACTTGAGACTAATGATCATGTTTACTTGCCTTGCAACTGGTTTTCTAAATTCAATTAATATCAACTTGTCATATTTTACAGCGTAAGGGAACCTGGTAGATTGTAGTTGATGTGAATGTGAAATTTCAGGTACTGTATATTTATCACTTCTTCCTTCTGTAGTGCATTTTCTATATTCCTTAGAAGTGATACTCCAAAACACATTACGGCACATTTCAACAATGCAATGAGGAGAATTTAACCTTTGAACCCTGGAGCTGTTGATACATCTTTTAACAGTCCTCACCATGTCCTCCTCTGTACATCAATGACATTGTTCGAACAGTCCAAAAAAAAAATAGAAGCATATCTGGTAGAAGTGTTCCCGGATAAAACGAGGAGAAAATCAGTATCGACCTTGACTTTCTCACTCTGAGGTCAGAGGTCATTTTTAGCAGAACAAATCCAGCTTCAGCCTGAGTCAAGCTTTAAACCTGGCACAGTCTCTGCCTCCCGCGCTCGCTCTTCAAACTATCAATAAAAGGATTCCAACTTGGCACGGCACACAGATTCTGCAGATTGAACGAACGATTAACACACAAGAGGCTCTCAGAGCGGCAGAAATCCCCTCTTTGCTGCATGGTGTCCTGTTACCCAGCATGATTTTCAGGGGTTTTAGCGTCTTCCTGTGGAAATCAATATATTCTCTGTGGTAAAAATGATTCACACTGAAGGTCTGACCAAAGCGAATCCTGAGCTCAGCGGCCGCCCGCTGCTGTTGCTGAAAGGCCATACTTCAAAGTGCTCATCCACGGAGCTTCAAATTAACCCTGAACTGCTCAGCCAGCGGGCAGAACAGATTCACCGGCTCTCAGTGCACATTTTACAGGTTTTATCTCTAATTTGTGGAAAGATAAAATACCAAAGTAAAATGCAGCAACGAGGAAATGCTAGAATTAAGAAGGCAAATCAAGCAGAGGAATAAAAGCTTATCATTAATTATTAAATAAACAGCAATGTGATTCATAGTAATTAAGGCAAGATGAACTCCAGGGGAATAGGGTAACATTTTAAAATAATAAATATCACCATGAAACTTCCTCAGCTGATTACTTACATGAGTTTGAAAAAAAATATTATACATTTTTAAAATTCGTGTTTCATTATGTAAATTATGCCTTATCTCATGAAATATGTATGATTTTGCTTTTTTTTGGGTACATAGATCTGAACATAAGATAAAGCCAGGTGCAATTTATTTATTTATTTTTCCCATTTTGTTAACACACCAGATGAAAAAAATATTACTGAAGGATTTTAGGAAATCTGCTGTTATTAACTAGGAAATCAAAATATAATGTCCTTAGCCTTAAAAAAAAAAAAAAAAAAAGAAAAAGTAAATTTTAGCCACAGTTTAAAAAATTAAAATTTCACATAAAACAGGCCAGGAATGATTTATTGCCAAATTCCTCTGTAAATATCTTCAGAATACTGCTAAGTGCATAAGTATAAAGTTTGGTGTACATAGGCAATACTGGTCATGACAGACGTCAGTAAACAGACAAAACTCTGCATGTTTCGTTGGAATGCTAACTTTTTGGTAAATTCGGGAGAAACTTACTGCCGCACGTAAAGAAACTGTGATAAAATAAACATCTCAATGTATATTTTTAATGTTTTCTTTGTCACAGCTTGAAGAATACACATCAAAAGAGTAAACTAGCCTAAAATCAGTGGTTTTGTTTGCCATGTCTTGCCTTAAAAGCTGTGGTCATTTTAATTTTTCTTTTAAGCATGAATCACTTATTGTGATTGTGGCATATAAGGACAAATCACTTCTGTTTGATCACATAATACAGTAGTAATAATGAATTTCATAAGTAATCAGTCTCATCTGCATATCAAGATTCATCAGACAAAGGCAAAATTAGTTTTAAAGTAAAACGTTGACATGCTATGGACATACTTTTTGACCATTAAAAGTGCCAAACATTATAAAATAAAAACAACTTATTAAATAAATTTTAAAAAATAGACAATAAAGGAAAAGTGAAACAATACAACTGTACTGAAGTGTGCCAAAATTCCTTTCCTTTTCCACATACTGGAGACTTTTCTCTAAATCAGTTACTTTGGTGAACATTATAATGGTTCATAAAGTTCAGAGAAGACAGTAAAAGTTCAGATTCTGGTCCTGGTCCAAGACCTGAGGGACCTCTGACTGCATGGGGTTAACATGTGCCAGGACAGACACACACACACACACACATATACACACCGACCTAATCCCCCCAAAGCAGCAGCTTTAGTGTAATTCACGCCGCAGCTGTCCACTGCTGGAAGAATCGAGAAATTGTCCTGCACATGTTCAGCTGCAGGAACAAATGTCACGGAGCACAACAAATGAAAAAACAAGATGGACTCCTGAAACTGATGCACACACACACACACACACACACACACACACACACACACACACACACACACACACCAGTATAGCAGTATAAACACACCCGTCAGTGATGGCATGATGTGGAGTCAGGGAGGAGGACAGGTGGAGGCTGCCAGTGGTTTTATTACACAGAGCACAGGGAGTGTGTGTTGGGGGTTGATGAGGTCGTGTGGCATGTGGTAAGTCGACACTCAAGGGTCAGGTCACATGATCACTGATAAAAACAAAAAAGTCTAACTCCAATCGCACAATTAGACTTTAAAAGATGAAGTTGTTTTTCAGTAAGAGGATTGTTAGTTTTGTTTAACCAATATTTTCCCACTGGTGAATGTGAGGTTTGGCACTATTTACCCTAAACCCGTTACAATTATTACATAATCTCCTGACTGTGATGATTGAGTGACTGGGATCATTTTGAATAATTGTTAGAATCGTTTCTATTCACTTGTTTAAAAACAGCTGACTGGAAACAACACAGATATCAAATTTCCATCTCCTAAATTTTTCCCATTCTCTGAAGTTTGACCTTAATGACACCATTTTGTTACACTGCCCTCTTCTGCTATGGTTCAATAACATGTGAGGTGATATACAGTCACAGAAAAAAATACTAGACCACCCCATGTTTCCTTCAATTTATTGTTCATTTTAATGCCTGGTACAACTAAAGGTACATTTCTTTGCACAAATATAATGATAAAAACAAAAACAGCTCATAAGAGTTTAATTTCAGAGCTGATATCTATCCATTTTCCATGGTTTTCTCGATAATAACCAAAATCACATGAGTTCTTACATCAATAGCTATGGCATTCATTGCAAAAAAAAATGCTTTTAGACATTCCATGTTTTCTTTTCTGTCTGTTTTAGTCACATGATACACATGGGAGTTAGTATTTGATTGCATAACAATTGTTCTGATGACTTTTGATGGTCTAATTATTTTTTTCCATGACTGTATGTGAAGTTCCGCCCATTCCAGTGTTCCCCATGGGACATAATACAGATATGAACAACAGTCAATAGAGAGAGACAAATAATATTTCAATCCCCTTTACATTCTGGCATCAACTCCACATGGGATGTTTGTCATTTCAAAACCTAATTTTACGTATGGAGTGACATCTGAGAGAGAGAGAGAGAGAGAGAGAGAGAGACATAGTGACAGACACTGATATATATACACAGATAGACAGGTAAGGTATACAATGTATTTATGTACATGCGGATGTTCACGAATTCCAAGACTGCCGACAATTCGGTTCAGGTGAAAGTTAGTGCCAGCAATGTAGACTAAGAAAGCTCAGTCACAACCTGCCTGTTACCTTTAGACTCAGGTCCTCTACCAGGGGCCTGGGAGCCTGAGGGTTCTGTTCAGGATCTTTGCTGTTCCTAAGACTGTTCTCTTTTAGACACAAATCTCTGATGTTGTTCTTGGTATCTGCTGGAGATACCCACTCAGCCTGGGGGTTACTGCCCCTAGTGCCCCCATCACCATGGGTACCACTGTTGCCTCCACACCCCACATTTTCTCCTCATTCAGCCCTTGGTATTTCTTGAGCTTCTTGAGTTCTTTCTTTCCTGATGTTGCTATCACTTGGGATGACTACGGCGATCACGACCACTGTCTTCTAATGTTTCGTGGCCACCACTATGTCAGGCTGATTGACCACCACCACCCTGTCAGCCTGGATCTGGAAGTCCCACAGGATCTTGGCCTGTTTGTTCTTGATCACATTTAAGGGTGTCTCTCATCTTGACCCAGGGACCTCCAGTCTATACTCGGTACAGATGTTCCTGTACAGTATGTCTGCCTTACCTGCCAGCATCTTGCACCCTACTGTGATGTAATCCATATATATGGAATCGTGTAAAAATGATTAGACCATCAAAAGTCATCAAAAACAATTGCTATAAAATCAAGGCCAAACTCCTGTGTATCATGCAACTAAAAAAGACAGAAAAGAAAACATGGAATGCCTAAAAGCACTGTTTTTGTCAGTACAATGCCATAGTTATTGATGTAAGAACTTATGTGATTTTAGTTATCATCAAGAAAACCATGGAAAATTGATAGATATTAGTTCTGAAATTAAACTACTATGAGATATTTTTGTTTGTATCATTATAATTGTCTAAACAAATGTACCTTTAGTTGTACCAGACATTAAAATGAACAAGAAATTGAAGAAAACAAGGGTGGTCAAATATTTTTTTCCTGTAACTGTATTGCTCAGCTATCACTATTTCAGCAATCATTATTTCAGAAATAGAAAGAATAATGTTAGAATAATGTCAGTATTTTTTCCATAGCAGCTCAATGGCGGGTCAACTACCTTATTAAACTACCTAATTTCCCATCAAAATCAGAGTGACCATAGACCTCCTCTTGTTTTGTTTTGGGTTTTTTCTTTTGGTTCTCACTTAAAAAGTCTTCAGTGAAAAAAGTCTGATTTATTTTTATTTTCCTGTGCCCATGCACCCCCTTGTAATACCACCAAGTGTTCTAGAAGGATTAATTCTTTCCAAATAGAGCTATTCGAGTCCTCTGGTGAAAATTATTCAGCTCTACTGTGTAATACACTCAATTAATTTGCATATGTAGCATACTGCTCATACTCCTGCAGGATGGAACATGTACTAAACTCTATACATACGGCAGGTGGTAGCCTATATGTGATTCTGAATACACCACCAGACACAGAAAGGGAAACAGAAAAGAGAAAAGCTCAAGAGAAACAGGACAAAGCGACGTGAACATACAAATTAACTGAGATCGAAAGCAATGAAAAAGGAAACAAGTAATAACAAGAGAGGGACTGAAAGAAGAGAATGGCAAATACATACAGAAATGTGGAGAAAACTTGCAAGAGATCAAGAAAAAAAACAAAGGAGAAGAAAGCAAAGGGTTTGCAACGACAGCTGGAAAGAAAAGGAGAAAAGCGCTGACGTGTGCATTTGGTCCAGCTGTTCATTAAACGGCTCTGTTGCTAATTAGGCTGCGATGAGGTCACGCTGCCCGAGTCATTGATTCCACTTCCTGTTTCGGGCAGCCAATAGTGAGTGGCTGTCAGGCAGGCACCTGAATTCTCCAGGATGATAAATGGCATGCACGCCAGGGCCAAAATCAACGACCCTCATTCCCAGACAAACACGGCTGGGCTGAGCTATTGGCTGGTCAGCGCTGGACCAGGTCTCAGTCTCAAGGGGAAAATAATGAGCATTTAATTAAGGAGAAAGTAGTGGCGTACTGACTAAATGAAAGTTTACATTGTAACCGAAAGGAAAATGTCAGCTCACAGACTTTGATACTGGGGTGAAACAGCAGATGAGTCATTTCGGATATATCATTCGAAATGCCTCTGACCGACTGCATTATTCAGTTCAGAATATGTACATGGTGGCAGCCATCACAAATTTGTTCCAATTTAAGAATGGTCTCCTCCCACATCCTTCTTTATCCTCAGTAGGAGTCTGGTGAGAGAGATTAGCTCCGAGCCAATCTGTAGAAATTGGGAAGGGACTGCCGCAGTCATAAATCCAATCAAACAGTGGTGGATAGCCTCGCTGTAGCCCTGCATGGAGCCTCACACTGTGCGCACCCAGTCAGTGTCTATGTACCATGTGTGTGTGTGTTGGGAAAACGCATTTATGCTGACATAATACAGTGCACAACATGCATGTTTATGTGCATGCAGTATCAGCACAGTTACTTTTAAAGGACCTATATGTAGTACTTCTGCTTTCCAATATAATATAATAATATAAAATGACCTGAAAAAAATATCATCAGAGGGTCTGGGATGAAGAGTTCTGAAGACACCAATGTACTGGATTTTAGTATAAAATGAATCTATTTACAACTATTTAGAGAATTTATGTGCTCACTAGAGGGAGTAGTGAGTCACTCCTCTGGTGTCCTATGGTGAGGAAAACAAAGAAAAAGTGATGAGAGGCAATGAAAGTGACAATGTGATAAAAGCTAAAAGCACTGTTGTTTCCAGAAGTGGACAATAGGGATGCAATGGTACAGGTTATCCATTATTGAGTATGTATTGTGATTCTTGAGTCACGGTTCACAGTACGGTTCAGATGCAGAGGCTGACTGGAGCCTGGCTGTGTGCCAAATTGTAACTGGGAGCTGATGGAGAGCCTTAAGGATCATTTATGCTCACTTTACCTAGGTAAAGAGGATCATCTGTTTCCAACATTGTCATGCGTCACTGCCTTCATACTTCCATGCATCTTGTATGTTTAAATGAGCATCCCTCAATCAATCCAACAGAGTGCTGCCCTAATTACCATACTGTCCAAATACCATGAAGAAAAGTAAATTTTTTTAAGAAGAAGAAATTCAACAATAAATATTGTGACAAAAGAGGAGGTTTCACTAATGTAGATACTAATGAGAAGGGTAGTTGTCATAAATATGTTGGTAGTTTCACAAACTCACACAGGCATTCTTTTAAAAGTTCCACTATTTATGGAAATAATTCTGTTCAAATCTCAACACTGTCTCCATGGCTCCCGCTGATACTGCTCCATATTCTCTGTCCGAGTACGCATCTGCAAGCTCCTGGAAAACTGACAGAATTCTGTACGTAATGTACGTAGGGGACACACAGAACATCCCGTCCATATCCGTCTGTGTCTTTAATGTAGAGCATAAATGAGCCATTACTCTGAACTGGATCCAAGTTCTGTTTAAGTCAATTGGGCTGGGTGCAGCACACAGCTGGTTCCGTGTCTGGCTCCAACCAATGACAGTAGAATTTTGTAAGTCAGTCATCTTGCAAAGCTCTAATATAAGCCTGAGTTGTCTGCATTTGAAAATGACAAATGAGTTGTGCTGCATTACATGCTCGTAGCTGCACCCCTACTGGACAAAGCTCTAAATGAAAAGAATGGAGTTTGATCATGAAATCACAGTGTTTCTTCTACATGGGTGAGTTTGATTATGAGGCTTATGAAGGTATAAAGTAATAATGTGATGTTAAAGATTAAAGGTTAAAGTGAACTTGGTTTATCATCTCCATGGGAGGGATTTGGTTTACCTATCCCAATATAAACACAGAACCTAGCATTAGCAATTAGCATTAGCACATAGCACACATTAAGAACAGTAACCTGCCATGGAAGGCCCTCAGGGACCAAGTCCAGATCTTCATCAGCAGTGTGTTATTATATTTGTTTGGTTCCCTTTGATTCACAGTTCAGATTAAACTGTGATAGTTTTGATCTTAGGATGAGTCCAAACAGATCTTTAGTGCAGCTATTGACAACGCAAACCATGCAGAAAATTGAAGTCATTTATGGTTTTACTGCGGCTATTTTCTTTCTGAAAACAGAACTTGTATCACAAAGACATAGGTTCAACAAATCCAGAATCTGTTACCAGTCATGACATCACAATGGTGACCAATAATCCCAAAGGTGACAAATCACAATCATGGACAAGTTTAGATCAGCTGTAAATTCCTCACAAGATTCAAATATAATTACACACAAATATCAGAGACATTACCCACTGCCTGAATGTATGAGTTAATATTTTTACCAGTGTCACATCATTAAAGTGCAAACGATTCTGACTGTAATTTGATCTGTTTATTCTGTTACATTAACACCATGCTTATACTGTATGTATTTTTATGGCATTTATGATCATTTTAGTCTTATTCTTTCAACCCTGATGCTGTTAAATAGTCTGGCAATAAGTAAAGAGGAAACATAAGTAATGGGATAGCAGGCTTTCTGTCAGCAATTTTAAAACTTTAATGCTTTAAATCTGATTCAAGACTATTTTTACATCATTAAATAATGGAGCATGAAAAGGGTTCAGATAGTCTGAAAACTTACATGTTCTTCAAAGATCCTATTGGTATCACTGTTTTGTTTTGTTTTTTTCATTATTTTATATATCCAGCATGAGGTCCAGAAGATCTTCAAGGAGAACTGATGGTAAATAAACCTGATCTGCTGCAGAGTAGGGTAAGTTACCATGGCGATTTAACCTAACCTAAGTACCTCTGCGATACTGAAAACCCAGGGCTGAACCAAAAGTTAAGCTGTTAACCTATTGGTGCTGCATTGTAATACCAGGCCCAGCAGTCAGTCTGAAGGTGTATGAACCCTTTTAGAGACTTAGACTGGGTCTGCACAAGGAAAATAATAAAAATAGAGAACGTACTACAATACCGTCCAATACTGCAATGGTGGTATTAGTAAACCAATGATGAAGTGCACATTACACATATTTTATTAAGCATTTGTAAACCACTCATTTCTACATTTTCTAAATACAAAATATTGCCACAGCAGCAGAAGTGCACTTCATTTTCACTACAAGGTCAGAAGCGCATTATCCTTGAAATGTTGTGGTAGCAAAGCTTTTAGTTACCACCGACCTGTTTATTTTCCACAGCATCAAGAAAGGGAGAAAACCCATAAAGAAGGATAAAAATAAACTACATGTATTTACAGACTGATAGTAGAATGTGCTTTCACTTTGTTTCAAATGTGCATTTATTGCCTTGTAAATAAAATTAAATAAAGTGGCATCAGAAAGGTAGTTTTCTCTGAGCGAAAAAGCAATACATTTGCTGTCCAATCAAACATGCAATGTGTATATCCTAATGTGGCACAGGTTTGCTTTTTTAAAACAGAAGCTTACAGGCAATTAGTCTAGCCTTCATGCTGACTTTAAAAGGTAATCTATTTAAAAGGTAAGCCACTTATTTTAAAAATGTAATTGTATTCTTATTATCACCGACTTAAACTATTCCATTATTACCAGATACAAGCAAACAGCATGAAAATGTCTATTGATAGCGTACATCTGGGTGCTTCTATGAAACTGGGTTCATTTTCCTGGCGCTATACCAGCTTTTTTAGACCAAATACTAAAAGAGAAAGTTAGACGTATTTCTGAATGTGCCTAATGATGCCCTCAGATAAATGCAAAAACATTATACTCTTGCTCTGAGCCCTCCAAAAAGTAATTCATTTTTAATGAAATATTAGGGCCAAAGATTAGGCCAAAATTGGGGCATGAAAAGCAACCTAGGTGTCAGTGTATTTGATCTGGAAAACACGTCTGTAGATGGTCTTACATAGGTCTATAAAAAAAGACACTGTTAAATGTGTCTATGTTAGTGGTTTTTGTAATCCAAACATGTGGGTTTTCCATGAATCTCAGTCTCATTCCAGGTTTGGTGTGTAACCCATTGTGTCCACTCGTGTTACATGCAGAACCTGCCCATTTAAACACAAACAAATCACGAGTGATTTTTCAGACAAAATGTAGTACCATTTTAAAAAATTACATCAACAAAACATATTTGGAGGAATATACAAGATAAAGGAAAAATCTATAATATTAAAGCATTAGAGACTATTCATAAAGTAGAAACTTATGTTGTCCCAAATACTATTCAAGATTCTTTGAGACTGGGAGAAAGTGATTGTGGTTCCAGAGGTCTTTGTATTTTCGGGTGTACAGAGGTGGGGACAGATGTGAAGTCTAGATGGATTTGGGTTATAGGGGTGAAATTATGGGATGGACTTGATGATGAATTTGGGTTGTTCACTTCTCGGGCAAAGTTTGAAAAATGCCTTAAGTGAGGAAATCATCAGGAATATGAAGTAGAGATGGTAGATATGTTTTGCTGCTGTTGACTTTTTCTGTTAGAATGAGAATGCTTAATGCTGTACGTATTTAATTTAATGAATAGATGAAAAGGATACACTCATAATAAGCTTTGCTTCTGGCGTATTTCTTTTCAGTTTTGTGTTTATTGTGATTATTGTATTAAGAGCAACGATTAATGTACAAACCAAAATAAACCATTCATTCATTCTTTTATCTCAGTAAATCTTTATTTTGAAACTAGACCCAAAGTGCTTCTAAACTTGCTTCATAATATTAGTCTACATCTGGTTGGAATTTTTAGTCCCTCTTTCCTGTTTTTAGGATCAGTTTCATAGAAGAAGCACCCATTTACAAACATTCGTGTGTATTTCTGTGTCTGTGTGAGAAAGAAGGGATGGATTTGCAGAGAGGCAGTTGTTCCTGTAGGTAGACGTCGGTGACTGTAACCAGCAGTAAAGAGACTCTGGAGACTCACCTAAAGCGACCAATGAATCTGCTGCGAGCTGAGAAAAGACAGACCTAGAGGGAGCAGGTAAGATAACAGTCCCCCAGGGTAAAGATGTGTGTTTGTGTGTGTGCTCATGAGCAATTGGAGGGGAGTGCAGGGTGTGGCTAAAAAATGACCTACTTCCTTTGAACTAACAGCTCTCTTACCTAATTTAGCTGGCAATCCAGTGACAACTGGGCTGAACAGTGTGTCACAATGGCTGAAACCACAAAATCGTGACAGGCTCACACAGTTTGTGTTTGTGCCTGGTTGGACCAATTGCCTGTCAAATTAATAGTGTAGTTCCAACAGTCCAGTGGTTACAAACACATCCAGGAATATCTGCCTGTAAAAAACGGTTTATGCATGAGTAACGTAATGTAGCACAAAGTAGCTCCAAGTTTGGGGAAGTAATAAAGCTCTACATCAGGGCTCTGAAACATAAGGCCCGGGGGCCAAATCCGGCCCGCTGGATGAATTTGTGAAATGCAAAAATGACACAGAAGATAGAAACAACCAAGGATGGACAGACCGATATGATCTAACGTGGGTCTGACCAGTAAAATACTATCATAATTACATATAAATAGTGACAAACACATTTTTCTTTTTTTTTTTAGTGTAAAAAAGTAAAATATATGAAGATGTTGACATTTATAAAGTATCTTTTCATAAAAACTGTGAATAGCCTGCAATGTGTTAAGAAAAATAAGTGCATTTTTACCAATATTCTGCCTGTTATTAAATGTTTTGTGTATTTGTAGATCCACTGTGAT